>PVHY01013973.1:0-39783 GCA_004024945.1 Uropsilus gracilis
TTCTTTCTTTTTTAAATCTCCTAAAAAAAAATCTCCCAGGTTCATTTCTAAGCTCAGTCCTCCAGAGCCCACAAGAGCCCTTTGCTCTATCCACAGTCTCCTTAAAATACACTGAGGTCTCTCACTCTTCACACTTTTTCAGATGTTCTCTCTTTGTACTTGGCATACACTTCCTATACCACCCACCCTCTTCTTTATGTATCTGGCTAACTGCAATATCCTTGCTAGGTCAGGTTACATGTCTCTTCTTTAGCTCTTGTCCCCAGTTTCCACTAGCTCTCTTCTAGACTACTTCCTGTCTGCTATCCCCACTAAATGCTTTCATCGCTGCTCTTGTACGATTAGTGTGCCTCCTAACTCCACTATGAACTTCTGGAGGTTAAGAGCTGCATCATATATTTATTTAAGTATTGTCTAAGGACAGACTAGACCTTCAAAAAGTAAATGCTAAATGGACAAACAAGTTAATGGGAAAGATCTGAAGAATAAACCAATTTAGACATTTCCCCTAATAATCCCTGTGCCAAACCGCACATACTAAATGATGACAACTTTAGCAACACCTTTATATTGAACATATTCTTCATCCTATGACTTCCACGAATCTAAGAGGTACCTATAAAAATAATAATTTAAACATAAATCTCCTGAATTTATTAGGATTAGAAATATAATTTCAAAAATTGAGAATTTATCCCAAATATTATTATTAGACATCGTTTTCTTCACACATAAGATATATCTGCTTTCTGCCCAGAATTTTACATGCAGCATCTTTTAAGAGGAGAATATTATTTTTCTAACTTTACTTAAGGAAGTACATTCTGGGAGTCAGATACTAAGTGGTAGGTTGGAGTAAATGTTGGGCTCTTTGTGACCACAGTCTATATAGTATAGCTCCTAAATGCCCTGATTAAAAACCATTATTAATAATTAGGTTTGGCATTCTACAAGACTTTCTCATGGCCTTGAAAAAATACATCCTCATGAGACTAGGAAATGTGAGCTCAATGTTCAAGAGGCAATGGGAAGGGAGGATACATCATTCAATTAATAAAATGTGGTTCCATTCCTAAGGCAAGGGTAAAAACAGCCTCTAGTCAATTATACATTTAAAAAATAAAATCACTTTGCAAAATAAACAATAACTAGACCATTTTAAGATTATTCTTGAGTTTCAATTTCAATAGATTTTCTAAAGTTAACTATGATTCAAGCAATCTAATATTTTTGTGGTTCATTTACATACCCCCCAAAAATTGGAAGGTACCTTCTTTTAAAAATAATTCTGACTCTGAAACGTACAGCAGGAATAGGGGGTCGAAATCAATCAAGAGAAAGGATGAGGATAGAATATTTGCATAGGAGTTTCCGTGGAGAATGCCTGAGGCATGTGCACATATAGAACTGTGAGAATATGTGCCCACAGCACTATGGATATGTAAACTGACTAACAAAGTAATACAAAATTTCAGGAAAAAATTAAATACCTGCTTTAGAGACAACTCCATGTTCAAGATTATCGATGAGTGCTGAAAATAGAAGTTACACATTAATAAAGATAACCACTGTATTTTAAACTAGCCAATATGAGATTTATGAGTGCCAAAGATCATGGAAGTAAACACCAAGGCCCTATATAGAGATAAGAAAAGAATCTTAATGTTTGCTATTTCCTTACAATATGTAGTGATTCTACATACTGAATACATAGAATTGAATAAATATAATTAGAAATGCTCAAGATCGGTAAGCCTCTTATTAATAAAGACTACCTAAATGTATACGGAAGCACGGGAATGATTGAAAATCATTCCCAGTTACCCACAGGTGTCTCCTTCTTCTAAATCAGCTTATCTTAACTGCTTCCATATAATTCAAAGTAGTGTTGACAAGAACATCTCCATAATTATTTATTACTTCTTTCTGCTCTTACTTAGATTGGTAGTTCAAAAACTTGTTCAAGTAGCTGAGTTTTGAAAAGTTACAGTGCTCCTTGAAGATGACCATTTCTTAAGGAACTCTGCAAGATACTGATGCACATGATCGCATGATATGAATTAGGGACACTTTTATCCATAGAATATATAGCTTTATGAATACAATAAAAAAATCGGGCACATGAACACAAATGCTACAAAGAGATGGAGCGTTTTTAACATTTGTATCTATCTACCTATCAATCTGTCCATCTACCTAATATTCATAGTTTTTCACCAGTCAACATTTAAATCAAAAATTTAAGAAAATGTGTGAAAGAAAAATTTTACAGTCACAAATTCTATCTACTAATGTTTGTGTTATGAATTAAGAAAACAAGTTTACTATACAATTTTAGCAGTGAAATCCAAACAACTACTAATGACCACTGACACCATGGATTTCCTTTAGGGCCTTTGGATTAAGACTCAGATTTGACATCGGCTACTCCCTTAGGAACCACCCAAGATTAGGTGGTTTATTTTTGGTAGACACCAGATAGCAGTTGTTATTCTTGTGAACTCTTTGACTACTACTACCATTTCAATGGAACAGGATCCTGTGTAACTCAGCATGTTAATTAATTTGAGCCCTTCACAGTGGAGGACCCTACTTTTTTAGGAGGTGATAGGTGTTTACTTGGAAGCAGTCCATTTTAATAAACTGCCTCAACAAAAATGTTATAAAAGGCACAGTTCTTTCCATGAAATGCAAATTTATGTCTAATGTTCTTTTCATAATTCCTCAATTGCATTGAGGATCTATAAACACACTTCAAATTTATTGTCAGAAGCCAAAGACATTTGCCAAGTGCGAGAAGAATTTGGTGAGTGAGGGGAGATTAGTATTCATGAAGATGGACAATCACGGAAATCTTTTCATTACATATCCTTACAGAAAAGCAAGGCTATATGATTGACACATTCTTTCAATTTTCTCAAATTCAGCTGAGAAAAATTGAAAAAACAAAATCTATAAAGCAAAACAGCACTTGTATAGGTTAGTAAAAATCAACACCAGTTTTTCATCTACTGTGGCAATTTGTCTGACTGACTGTGTGTTTAGAGGAAGAGCTGAAACAACAAAGCCCCCAAATTCAGTAGTACTTAAAAGGGCATGGAAGTCCCATTCTTAGCTGCTTTTTCACTGGGTATGTATAAAAAGAATATATGCATAAATTCTTATAGCAAAGAATGCTCAGTATAGTCTTTTCTCCCAGAACTGTGCAATCTTACCTTGAATATCTGCAACTCCTCCAGCACTACCTCTTCCATATTCCACTTCTCTTTTGAAATACTGACAACTTTTAGGACAGTTCCAATGTCTGAAAAAAATAAAGTATAATCATGCAGTTTCTACTTCATAATTTACTTTAAACAGATTCCTAGAAACCCCCATGCTGTTTTCCTCATTTTTCTTTAAATGCCTCTCAAGAAATTAGATTAAATAAATTAAAGAATGCAAGAAATGAAGTGTATGACTTTCACTTTTTGAAATATTATAGCTTTTGATTTATAAAATGCATCCTCATAAAGACACTTTAGAGACACATACATGAAGTGTATTCCTAAAAAGAAAGAAAAAAATCTGTATCTATATATCTATGAAAAGACATACAGCTATCTCCTTTATTTATTTAAATACTGGCTGGAATGATAAATGAAAGTTAGATGACATTTTTTAGTTCAATTTAACAAGTTAAAATATATTTAAGTAAATTATCTCTCAATATAGAAATGTTTGGTACAATATTCATATTGAAAGATAAGATATATATTTAATAATGTTAATTAAATAAGAAATGTTAATGAGGTGATCTACATGGAGAATTTGTAACTCATTAATCATCAAATGTATTTCACTTATAAAAATTTTATATATTAGCTGGAAAGTGAGATTTTGTTTAAAGTTACCATTGTTCATTTAAAAGGTTAATAATACAAACTTAAAATTGATGTTTAGAAAAAAATGCCTTAATTATATTATGTTATATTATAGTTCCTCAAGGTGGGAAATTTAAAGAAAGACAATTTAAGGAATATTTTCAACACAGAAAAAAAATTCCATTTGGAAATTAATTTATACAAAATAGATAATTTTAAACTTGTCAGCCCTATGGTTAGAGTAGCAATATGTATGTGATGATCCTGCACAGTCTGAATTATTTAATTTTGCTTTTAAATGACTACAGTATAGTAAATATGCATTTTCCAAATGTCATACTGAAAGTATATCCATTTTAGTTGCCTTATAATTTTCTCAGTAGAAGTTAGGTAGTACCACCTAGTGGCTGAATGATTCTACTAACATTGAATGCCAAATACCCAGGTCTGAGGTGGACATTAATATGAAATTCCAAAGTCATTGGTATTAGTGACAAACTAGTTCAAGCTTTGATACTTCAACAGTAATCTTTGAAAAACTAGGGAACTTCATTTATTTTTCTGAGTCTCAATATTGCCATCTGAAATATAAATCAGTTTTGACAACTAGTGTTCTTGATACTCTCTGAGTCTGTTACAAATACACACTTTCTAATGAAATAATTCCTTTAAATTATTCTTAAAAGATTTTGGCATTACAAAAAATATCCATTTCTTGAAAATCTATTGTCTCTATGTCTTAGTGCATCTTTATTCATTATATTACATAAGACTGACTAGGATACAATACTTTCATTTTAAATATACAAATTAATTTTACTGCCATCATAAATCACATGAAATTATTAGATAATACATATTTTTAATTTTTGATATGTACAAATGATGCCATGTTTGGAGGGAGAAACATTTTTAACTATTTTATAATTACTGAATTGACAGATAAAAATAAATAAATGGGTCCCAATAACAAGAGTGATTCTTAATTCCCAAAATTCAAGAGCAGAGAAGATAATTTCTAAGGGGTTTAAACAAATATTTTTACAAGTAATGTTTAGATTTTTTGAAAAAAAATCTTAAATAAACTAAGTTAACAATTCTCAAAACTGGGTGAGTGGATTCTTTGAGAGAGAACTTACCAGATATCTCTGCAGAAAGAGGGAAGAGTGAAATCAAAAAAATATAGAACCATTAATCTGCCTTACTTATTTAAATTTATTCCATAATCATTCAATAAATATATTTTGTGGACCTAATTTCTAGTAGGCAAACTGAGTCATAAGATATTAAATATACTTTGAAAAATCAAATATCAGCGGAGTCTGATATTTATGATTGTGAATCAAAAACATATGTTGTGAAATTTTAATACTTAGGTTTTAAGAATACTTAGGTTTTAACTAGTAGGTTATAGCAAATAATGACTCATTTTGATTTTGACTAATTACTTTTCAAAGTTTATGTTATCTTTAAATATCTAAAATTCCTTTGAAAGCAAGCATAATCTACTTCAAGCATACCTGTTCCAAGAAACATGACATCATACTGGCCATCTTCTGCGACAACATGGTCAACCACGATCTGTGTCAGTCTGTAATCCACATTGATTCGCTTGAATGTTGGTCCTCCCGCGACTGGATATACGGATTTATACATTACAGGATGCCGCTTTATAAAACTAATGACATCATCCGGAAAATCTCGGGTGGATTTAATCAGTGGGTCATAGGTTTTGCTTGGACACTGCAAATAAGTAAAGAATATGTTGTTGATACATCTAAGAAATTTCCACTCACTACCTTTATAGCTTTTAATTCTGTCTCATTGTTAATATTCAAGGTATAGTCAGCAGAATCAATGTGGAATCATATGTACTTGTTAATAAATGCAGTTTACTTCAAATATATTTCAATCCAGTCATATCTCAAAAAATATTCTAAATTATATCTGTCTATATTTCAGTTTCTACAGCAAGCTCTTTTCTTTTGAAAACTGTTAGACACACGAAATTTGTGTTGAAATAATTATGAAAAATGATCTATAAACATGGAAATGAGAAACCATCATTTTATATTTCTTTAATTAAATTTAGATTTAAATTAACTAAATTAAGATTTTAATTCTAAATTAAAGACATGATTATTAAAAACAAGATGGAGCAAAACATACTATTAAAATTACTTGTAAAAGAAATCCAATACTTTGACATTATAATTATGTAGTTTTTTTGTAATGGCATGAAAATTATACTGTGAAAAATTCAACAGTTCTTTCCCTAAAGATGTGAGGAAAAACCCTCAGGGAATTTGTCACTTGAGTCTAAAATTGCTTCCTCGATGCCTGTCAGTGTCCATTTACTCACTGGTTAGCCAACCCTGCCCCCTGCTGGTAAAATAAAAAAAATCAAACTGACACTAATTTGTTGTGCCTTTAAAGAAGATGATTAAAGAGGGGCTTATTTTATAAGTTGACCTATTTTACAACATGTATCTCCTATCCCACCTACGAAATCTACTATTATGACTTTAGTATATTGCAATTTAGGATGCTGCCTCAGAGAGAACACTTCTACTCTCACATTTGAATTCTTAATGGATTAAAGTATTATTTTAGAGTAAAAGCTTAGCTATATGATTCTAACATGGGGGAAAGCAAGTGATATTAAAGGAATTTTTGTAGTGCTGTTTGCAGCTATTTTTTATTTACTCCTGTTTTTAGACAAATTGGAAACAATCTCTAATGAACAAAACCATTTAGACACAAAATTAATTAGAATATTGGGAGGGCGCCCTTGCACCTTTCAGGATGGTTAATCTCCACAGAAAATGCTGGAACTCTGGTATCTAAAGTTACTACAGTTAAACACATATGTGACCCTGATCTTACATTTTATACCACTGGTCATAATAGCACTAAATTGGAAGAAATAGCAAAGAAAGTATATTAAAACCAGTTAATACCTTGCTATAAATAACTTGAAAATATTTTTATCTTTCACAAAAATCTTAAATGTTTTTTCATAGAAACTGATCCTTTCATTGTGTCTATTTATTTGTCCCAGGTCTGTACCAAAGAGATTACAGAACAATTATTACTTAGCATATTTTTAACTGTAGGGTGAGATAAAAAAAAAACAAAAAAAAAAAACAAACTAGGTTTGTGTGTTCAGTCATTGTTTCTAGAATTTAGCTTTCAATCAAGTGGACTCTGTCAACTGGATAATGGAAGGCACCTTCTATTAAACAGATTAAGAGTGACTCAAAATGGATATGGAGCTCTAATGATACAAAGCCCTTGCCCAATTACAGGCTGCAAATTTGCGGCGCAAAGGCCATTCATAGTGGGATCATAGCTTATAAGGTCTGCGGTATAGTCTGTTGGTGGATCATTAAAATCAAAGCAAAAGCAAGATTGTTTTCTGTATTACCTTTTTTTTTTTTTTTTCCAAACAGGCCTCCAACTGAAGGAGAAAATACTTTTTAAATTTTGTAACTGTAGTTATGCCATGGTCAAAATTTCAGAATAATATTAAGACATTCAAACTCTAATTCTTCACATGAATTTTCATATAGGAGTTTTAATTTGAGAAAGTATCAATGAAATAAGAACAAATGTTCAGCATATTAATAACTACAGCAATTTTCTCATTGCTCACCTCTGACAAAAAGGTTTAAGTGCAATAAAATCTATGGGGAAAAAGGAAAAGGGAAACCTGGTTTCTATTGACTATATAAAATGATCTTTGAAAATTTATTTTTCTTATGGCATACAGTCCATGTTTGAATAAGATCTTTATCCTCTAAGTGGCCATGCGTGATCTCTCAGGTCTGACTCCTCTGCTTGCACAAAGGAAAGTGATTTGGTAGAATTACTCCCTGAGGTACAGGATAGTACAGTTTGAACCAAATATTGTTACTTTACTACATTCAAACCACTGGAATTTTCCTTTGATATCATGTAGCTGCGGAGTGCACAGATCTGAAAAATAACTTGAGATTTGCCAAACAACATGTGTAGCAGGTAAACTAGAAAATAAGTCTACAAAGGAAAATAGAAAGGGTGAGAAAATGCTTTCACTACAGTAATTGATCATATGCAATGCTTTATCTTGCATTATCTTGCTTTATCTTGCAGAAAGTCCTACAAAATTTTTCCTATTACAGCTCTCTATCCCAGATACTAAAAATTATGTGACTTTTTCTATGTATGCATTTTAGTACTGGTTAACACAGTCCATCTGAACATATTTCAGATGACCAATATTTTCTGCCTCCTGCTTTCTAGTAATTTACAGACACTTTAGTGTCTGTAACTGTAGGAAGGTAAGAAATTAAGGGACCCTACCCAAAGGAGACCTCAATGTGGATACAAAAGGACACCTGTGCTCGGATGTTTATTGCAGCACTATTTATAATTGCAAGAACATGGGAACAACCCAAATGCCCCGGAACAGATGAGTGGATGAAAAAGATGTGGTATATATACACAATGGAGTATTACTCATCAATCAAAAATGACAAATTTGATGAATGTATAGACACCTGGATGTACCTAGAAGAAATCATTCTAGCAGAAACAAGCCAGATAGAAAGGGACAGAAACCAAATGGTTTCACTACTATATGGTCAACCAAATGAAACTGCACAAGGGGAGAGTGGGGACCAGCTGGAGCGGGTGGGAAGGGGAGGTGGTGGGTGACCTCCCAGGGACTGAAATGATGTAAAATAATAATAATAATAAAGCAGATATTGGTTAAAAAAAAAGAAATTAAGGGACCTATCTGTGTCTCCATTATTATTTTGAAAAGCTCTAAGATAGCTAAAGTATTGAGAAAAAAAAAAAAAGAAAAGAAAGTGATTCCAAACTTGACAATGTCTTTATCTTGCTGGAAAAGGAGAAATGAGGAAACTTGCCTAGGCAAACCCTGAGATGAAAGGGTAAATCCAATAGCAACAAGCCGGCTTCAGTGCCCATCTTCAGTGGCTGGCTGCCAGGGTCGGCTAGGTGTGATCATGTTATGCTTGGCAGATCCGTGTATTTGTAGAAGGTCTTTAATAGTGCAGTGGGAAGCAATGGATAAGAGGGAAAAAATGGTTTTTATCCAATAAGAAAACTTTGCCCTGTGGCAGTGCACCAGGCAGCTGTTAAAAGTTTTCTCCCCCTGCTGCTTAAGGCTATTTTCTACAGGTTGCAGTTTCATTTTCAACAAATCAGACGAATGACTAATGTGACTAAAGACATGGCAAATGGAAAGAGTAAAGCAGGCTTTCATTGGCTCAAACTGGAGGGAGAAAAAAGATAGGCAAAGGAATTCTGATTTTTATTTATAAACTAAAAATGATAATTCTAATAAAACACTATCCTATTCCCAGCCTTTTCATCTAAGGGTTAATTTATAACAAATACGGACACGGAAAAAAAAAAAAACAAAATAAAACCCTATCTTCAATATTACTAATAGAAAGGCCAGGGGTATAAACACATCTCTTTTTCTTTTTTTAAAGTTTCTCTTTCTTTTTACATAATATCCAACCAGATAATGGGAAAAAGTATTCAATATATTGAGTAGTTTAAGATTTTAAGAACTTCATCTTAAAAGAAAATGTTGGCCCTATGATAAAGAAGGTTGAAAGCCAGCTGAAAAGCTTGATTTATGTCAGGAATCAGTCTTTGAGAGAAATACAGTCTTTATGCCATTACAGGAAGAGTGATGTTTTGTCTCTGATACTACCTTCTTCGGTGTTAATCAGGTTTAGGGAACTTTTAAGAGGCTCAGATTCAGCCTCCCTCTTCTAGAATAAAAATCCTAGGAAAACTATAACTGAAGATAGCTTCAGTAACTTGAAAAGGTTGTGACAATGTATGTGGTCCAGTGAGTGAAAGGTATGCAGTAAACATATATTGGGAAGAAAAGAAAAGTGTATTTAATGATAGAAAGGCATCTAAGAATTAATGGTGCATACAAAGAGATTTCTTAAAATTTAAATAGGAAAGCCTTATTTGAAACAAAACAAAACAAGCAGACCACAACACGTCAATATGTTCCTCAGGAGTATAATTTAGCAGATAGTGTGAGTCACCATGAGAGGATTTGGTTTTCATGTCAGTCCTCATTGACTAGACTACGCTACCCTACCACCATCCACAGCAAAAGGAATTTAAGATGTTTTTGAATTACATTTTTGGGGGTCAGGTAACACCTATGATTTGAAGACAGCCCTGTAACATCTCCTTTCTATAATCAATAAAATCCTGACTTACTGGGGTCTGCTGAGGTTATATCCCAGATCTAATTCAGATTAATAAAGATTCTGAGAATCATCAACTCTCTATTATAAGAATGTGTTACATTAGTATGCCAATGTTCAAGTGAAATATTTTAGGTGAATCAGGAAGAGAAAAATAGTATATAAAAAGAGTTTTGAGAACTTCAGTTAGTTCTAGGTGAGGTGCCATGATCTATACCTACTTGGACACATATTTAGTTGTTGACATTCTTCATTATTTTCCAGGGATACAAATGCCTTCCCCCCCAACCTTTCCAGCAGATTTGAAATTTTTGAAGATAAATCCTATACCAATCTCAATGAAGGCAGTGCTGTGTTGATATGTGAGAATCAAAGAGGTCTTTTGAGACAGAACAGGTAGCTATGTCAGGGCCCACCACTAGTACATGGTAGCATATTTGATATGACAAACTGCCCAGTGAACCCAGAATAAAAAGAAACTGATTGTTCAGTGTCTTCTATGGGATTACAAAGTGTAGTACGTAGGAGGGCAATAAATAAGGACTGCTAGACATACCCACACCCACATCATGAGCTTGGAAGATTTTATCTCCTAGCACAGAAGAGGAACAATAAAGGTCCTACTGCAAAGGGAGGAAACTTTCTACCCTTTACTTTTGATTTCTCTAAAGGAAAGTCACAAGAGGGACTGTAGTGGCGGGGTTTTACTAGAAGAGGATTTATGATGATTAAATGAGGGAGCTGCTCCACTGTTTTACAATTGGTAGGGATGGAAAAATTAAGATAGTTTTTTAGTGGTCTTCCTGATTCACCTCTTCAAATCATAGGTGTTACCTGACCCCAAAAAATGTAATTCAAAAACATCTTAAATTTCTCTTGCTGTGGTTGGTGGTAGGGTAGCTTAGTCTAGTCAATGAGTACTGACATGAAGACCAAATCCTCTCATGGTGGCTCACACTAGATGCTAATAATTAAATTAGTGTTTTGATTCATATAGAGACTTCAAACAAAGGATTTTCAATTTTATCATAGCTCTTAACTCCTAAAATAGAACTGGAAAGGGGAGACATTTATTCAGGAACTATTTACTGACTTGATTAACCATTCTTTCTCAAGATTAGAGTAATATCTTTTCTTACTAGAAAGACAAGGGCATATTAGTTATACTCATTAAAAAACCGTAGAGAGAAGGAGGTTATTTGCTTAGTAGTTCTGATATTTCATGTGGTTTAGAGCAAAAGAAACCAAAAAGGATGATTTCAGCAAAATAAATTAGAAAACTGAAATCAAAATGAGCAAAAATCCCAGGTGTTCAGTATCACAGTGTAAAAGGCAGAGCTGGGTCAGGGAAGCATGTCTTTGCTACAGAGTTAAAGATATTTATTAAATGTCATGATTTTCCCTGATATATGATTCTGTTTCAAGTGTTTTAACAAAGATATTCAGAGGAATTCGCAGAATCATCACTTATATCACTCCCTCTTTAATATCTATATACAAAAAAAGATGGGTTTTACTGACCATAAGCTATTAATGGGAATTACAATGAATTTATCATTCACTGGTATAGATTGAATAAAATCAAGTCAGGAAATTAAAATACACTCCCTATAACTTCCTCTTCTTTGCATCCTACAAAAAAACTGGAGCCATGCTTAGGAAACATAAATTTTGATGATTAAAAATAAAGTAAAAAAATTGAACAGCAAAAGCAGCAATGGTTTGAACTTCAGAAACAAGAACTTTTCATATTAGCTATGTGAATGATTCTGCAATAAAAATAGGAGTGTTAATCTCTCTTCTAGCTCCTAACATCAATTGTTTTACATAAATATCCAGAAGATGGATTTCTTTATCATATGGTAGAGTTCTATATTTTCTCCTCTGAGGAAACTTTATTCTATATGTAGAAACAACCTAAATATGACTGATGAATAGATTTAAAAATATATATATATATATATATATAATTCATTCCTAAAAAGGAAATCCTGCAGTATATGACACCACTGATGAACCAGAAAGACACTATGCTGTTTCATGTAAGTGAAATAAGTCAGTCACAGCAGGACCAATGCTATATGATTCCACTTATTATTAAGAAGTGGTCAGTCTCAACAAAGCAAGGAATAAAATAGTGGGTTCTAAGGCACACATGGAATGTCTACAGGGGAAGGCATGAAACAACTGCTATATTTCAGTTACACAAGATTAATAAATTCTAGAAATCTGCTGTACAATATCCTTTTATAAATTAAAACTAACTCCAGTGTATACTTAAAAGTCTATTAAGATGTTAGCTATACTAAGCACTCTTATCACAAAAAAATACTTTATTCTCACCTTTTTGATAAAGAAATAATGTAAAAACTAAAACTCACTTTCAAATAAATATTCATAATTTGGATACATATATTTTTAAAATCCCATCAAAGCAATACAGCTACAAAATTAATCTTTTATAATAAACCAAATATAAAGAAAGATTTCTTTTCATTTGCCCATCTTTTCTTCAAAATATTGGTTTCTAGAAGTCTGAAAATTTTAGCCCAAACTTAGTTTGGCTTCCAATCTAACCTGTACCATTAAGTGTCTGGTGGATTTTTCCATGTAACATTCCACTTGGAACTTTTTGTTACCAAGACTTCATCAGTTTAAGAGTGATTGGTAAAGTTCACCTGAAAAAAATTTGTTCAGGCATCATATTTGGACACCAGAGGGCAGTGAAGGAGTTCTGTAAATATATCTTACAGATTCTTGGGTTTTCAGACTTAAAACCTTGTGGAATAGTGATATCATTGTAAGATTAGGAGCGTAGGAATGACTTATCACAGGAAGTACAAAGTTCTGGAAAAAAACTAAAAAAAAATTATCTAAGGCGCATTGAAGGCTGTGGTGGTCACTTATCTGAGTGAGAAGGTTATAAGCACTGCTGGTAGAACAACTAAGAATTCAATCTTTTTTAGGCATATGAACACAAGATGTAAGAGCAAAGGTGTTGTGTTAATGAACTATTTAAAACTTTTTACTTGGAAAGTGACTTTCAGTAAATATTTTGCCATTTCACAGAAAACAAATTATTTAGCAATGCTTTTATTCAAGTACCTGTGTTCCTCTGAATAAAAAAAAAAATGACAAGTATAATAAGGTTTCAAAACTTCATTATTTGTACAAGGAACAGATTAAACTCCCTGAGGAAAGAGCACAAAGTTCAGTCTGATTGTTCTCTTTAGATGCTTTGAAGATAGAATGGCTTGGGGATCAACTGCATTTGATTCAGAGTCAGGTGGATCTAGATTTAGTTCCCATCTCACCACTACACAAGCTCTGAGATCATCAATGTATGCTTAGTCGCAGTAGACTTTTTCTTATCCATAAAGCCAGCACAGTATTATCTATACCATTGTGTTTCTGTAAGGATGTGCTGACACAGCACTACAGTTCTTATCACTGTGCCTGGTTCATGAGGCGTGTTCAACTTTTTGACTGAAATTTCCATGTGGGAAATGTGTAGAAAATGGAATGTCATGAGAATCACTTACAAACTACAAAGAGAAAAACAAGAGATTATGTACAAATAATTGCAGTTAATTTTAGGCAGAGCATTCAGTAGCTTATTGATCAGTTAAGTTTAAGGAACTGGTGAACAGTAAAGAAATGGAAGAATAAGTTGTCAGAAATCTCCTATATTGCTCTTCATTCTGCTATTTTGGAGCTGTGATATCAGGAAAGTTATCTGTATTTTCTGGGCATCAGATTCCTCTCCTATAAAATGAAGGTGAATTGTGTGGTCTCCATTATTCATTCCAGTACTTACATCCTCAAATTTTACAAGTATAGCTACTTGATATGCTGCAAAATGTAATGTCAATGGTTTTATGAATATAGTTATTTAAAATGGTAAAGCTAGCTTATGAAAAGCATATTTATGTGATTGCTCTTCATATCAGAGATGTTTCTAACATCAATATCAGCCTTCCAAAACTGAAATGTAGAAAACTTGAGAGAAACATTGTATACGAATAAGAAGCAAGATATCATTTTAAAACTAACACCAACATGTAATGAAACAAAGTAGGTACATTTTTGCCCACAGTTTTAGACATTTTCAGATACGGTCAGTTATTTCAAAGAGTGCAAAAGCCAGAAGTTACTTCAAATAATTAATGCTCTTTTTTCACTGCAGTTTTCCACCTCTCAGGAAGAAGTTATCACTATTTTTATACAGAATTGCTTGGGAAATGTTGGTCAAGAAAAAACATTAATTTTTAAATACTTCAATAAATTACCGAGAATAAATAAATTCTCTAGACTGGCTTATTAGGTTCTCTTCTCCTCATCAAAACAATGGTAGTGTTAGAAGGTAACTGGCATTAACATAGGTGATGCCATGCAATGATACCAGCTGAAAAAAAAAAGAGTTACATCCATGTTGTTTTAGAAACATAAATTTCAAGAAGGGCATGCCAAGGTGTGGTGATAGCCTTCATCAGAATTCATAGTTTCCTTTCAGGAGGATAGATGGAGAAGAGGAAGGAAAACAAGGTTTTTGTAATGGAAGATAGTTGACCAGAGTCCCTCTAAAAAGGAGTATGAAAACAAGGCAAGAAGGAGATTTTAAAAAAGGGTAGAAAAAGGTGAAGGGATTCAGCCATTTTTTGGAGGAGGATGTGAGCCCAACCACAAGGCCAAGGTGGCCTGGGCCTGTAGCTTGGACCCAGGCAGGGGAAATCATGACCTTAGCATGCATAAACTGAGTTTGTGTGCTGAAAGAGTCTAAAGAGTTTGGAGATTTGAACTTTGTGTTGGAGTTTGCCTTACAGAGTCTGGTTCAAGTGCTTTTGGAGAGGCTGTGAGCAAGGCCTAAGGTGGACCTGCTGTTGGTTCCTATGTCTTGGGGTTTTTCTACCACCTAAAGATGAAAGGAATGCAGAAAGAAATGAACATATCATGTCTTCTCCACATGCTTGGAGAAAGTCAAAACAGGCAACTAAGGAGGAAAAGAGGAAAGCCCTGCTTTTTCAACACATGCTTCTGGAACTCAGATGAACTGAACATTGTGGTGAAGTGACCAGGGACTAAGGACAGTTTGAACAGTGATGGGTTTTTATATGCTTATTTTGTAGTACATATATAGGAAGTGAACACTTTCTTCTTTAGTAATAAATAGTTTGATCACTTAAAGAGTTTGGTCTGGCTTCGAAATTACATAGTAAAGGGCTGCAGGCAGAGAACAAAGCTGGTTGGATGAGGCAGGTAAAAGACAAGTTTAAAGTTTTTGTTTCCTTCAGTTTGGGAAAGACCTGAGGTGGGCAAGCAGCAGGTATCTGAATGACAAAGGTAACGTGTGTGTGTGTGTGTGTGTGTGTGTGTGTGTGTGTAAGCTTCAGGGTTGATAAATGGCTTCTTATCCCTTTAATATTAGATTGCAAGGTAGGGGGTTTTCCCCTGATTTAGGAAAAGTTGGCAAAAAGGATTTTTAGTAAAAAAGCCTACCCACTCTCCCCATAACAGTAGAGGTAGTGGATCTCTATCCCCTCTGAGCCTGGTCAGCTCAGGTTGTCCTTCTGTTCTATCTCCTGATCTTTCATTTCCCTTTTCTTAATTTGGCTCTAACACTTTCACCCCACCCCCCAAAAAAGGTAGATAAAATCCGATTTTAGCTCAGAACAAGAAATCTCCCTTTTAGCCAGAACCACAGAGAGAAATAAAGAATGTGCAGCAGTAATTTGATTTTAGAAAAATCTCTCCAATTTTGCAAAAGGACACAATCTACCTAATCATGTGTTCTGCTGTAGTTTTCAGAAGGAGACTGTCTTCCCATCTGGATTAGAAGAGCACAAGTTACAGTTAAAAGTCACAAGGTGTAATTCTCAAAGCTTATCATCAGATAAAATGTGTTTGCATATTTCTTAAAAGTACAGGAATTCTATGAGAAGTGTTCATGTTTAGATAGTAAAGAAATCATTTTGTTAAATGGCCCTTCCTTATGCCTAATATTTTTTCTTCTCTAACTTAAGAAGAAATAAAAGTTAAGCACTTCTTTGGTAATGTGGATACAGCTTAGTCCCTAGATAATTTTGAACTCTTCAAGAAAATGTCTACAATGTAAACACTGTATGTTTTGAGTGCTTAGTATCAAAGGCTAGTGTGTTTAACATAATGTGGTACTTCCTTTCCCTTTAATGAGAAACCGTCTCTCAAGCATTTATGTTTTACAATTGTGAATGGGGTAGGAGAGGGTGGCACTTATTCACAGTTCAAAAAGGTAGCTGTGCTCTCCTGAGGAGAGTGAGTGAATTGTCTTAAGGCTCACAAGATGTTCACAGTTCTTTCACATGATGGCAGGGGAGAGCTAAAGCAGTCTCCTCTGAAGTACCTTTCCCCTACACTGTAACTGGAAAATAATGTCTGATGTAGCTGCCTGTGGTCATTTTTTAAAGTTTTTTTTTTTTTATTGCACATATATATGATCATTTTGATAATTTCATTTTTACTAGACTAAGAATCAGCTGCTGTATATATGTAAGTAAATTATTTTCTGTAATTAATATGAATGATTTCAGACCTAAATTATTTCTCCTTCAACATTCAGATAACAGGAGATTTTTTTTTTAAATAATCTGAATGATCATGGTCTTTCTGGAAAGCAAAATCATATTCAAAGAGTTTAAAATATGACAGTTTTGGGTACTTTACCCCAGAATTCTAGAATGATAAAACATCCCCAGTTGAAGTTCCTCTGAATTTTAACCAACTTTCTCAAACAACCCAAACTAGCCTCAGAAGCAAATGTGTTTACAAATCTTAATAATCCTATGAATTCTATGAGAAGTACTGATGCTTCTTAATATTCAATATAGAAAAAATATATGCAAAATGTGTATTATCTATTATACGTAAAATGCATATGTATTCAATGGAAGATTGTTCATGAAAGGGGAAAATAAATAAAGTTTAACAGAAAAGGTTTTTAATATAAAATTAGAGTACAAGGACTAAGAGATTTTACTATGCAACCAGAATATCTGGGTTTTAAACTAGAAGCGCCACTCACAGCTTCAAGGCCTAAGGCACTGTACATCTCTATATTCAAAATTGTTCATTTGTCAATGGCATTAATAAAAAAATAGCATGTGCATTATAGGATCATTGTAAAGATGATGATTTGTACAACCTTTAGATTTTTCCAAGAGTACCCAAAATCTATGTTGCTGGCAATAATGTGTGTGTGTGTGTGTGTGTATAACTAATAAGAACAGATTGACTTTCAAAAAAATAAATAAGTAAATTCTAAAAGCATTATTCTCAAGAAGAAATTCTTTCAACAAAAGTTATTTTATAATCAGGTCCAAAAAATCCTTTAAAACATATATTTAACGAGGAATTATGAGAGAGAAAATAGAGAGGGCTGTATAGTGTGTTTCCCAAATTTAATTAAGTTGTATAAAGGAAGATGGAAAGAATTTAGAAAGTCTGGCTACCAGCTGTGATCCCTTATGAATGAACATATGAAAAAGACAATATTCAGTAGAATATGATAGGTTAAGTCACTAATTTTTCTCACAAATTTTGATGAATATTTTCTGCTATTTAATAGAATTACAATGAATCCTAAGCGAAAAAAGTATGACTTTTCTTTTTTTATTGGTAGGTCAATTAACATTATAAAGTAACAAACTGAAGCATACTAATAAAAGAGAACAGTTTTTTCCCATTTATAATACAAATATGGATTTTAAACTGCAACTATTTTCAAAAGCAGATGCATAAACTCTAAAACACAATTCCTACTTTCATATGTGCCTTAAATACAATTTTATTTTTGAAAAAAATTTTGGATTCGGTATTCTCAAGGTCTTTCCCCATCTAAAAAAATGCCTATTATTCCAAGGTGCAATATAATAAAGATAAATGCATAAAAGAAAGATGATTTAAATGAGCCATTATAACTGATATATTCTTATCAAAGTAGAAGTGGAGGCTAGAAGACTCTAGCAATAAGCAGGATTTTGTATCAGGGAAAATACTTATGTGGTCTTTCCAACCCAGATATTTTTATTTCTAGGTTGTAAATCAATTAACTATATTCTCAGTTTAATCTGTTCCTCAGAATATAGCCCATTATCTCCTTAAAATTCTTACTCAAAAGAGAAATAATGAGTAAAAAAGAGTGAAAGAGTGAAATGCTGCTACAACACTGAAAATGTGGTTATTGTCATGTCCACAAAATGTGGACAAGAACAACAAAATTATTATAGTGAATACCATAATCTATTAGAACAGGATTAGAAAGAAAACACAGGGATTAAGAAAATTATTTGACCACTAAATTGGATACATACTGTGCCAGGCCGGGGGTAAGGAATTCTTCCATCATATTGCACCCAACGATGGTCTGCACTTTCCTTATGAGCATATGGACCATTAAAAACTGCTCTGATGTCAGCCATGCTGTACACACAAACAGCAGAGCCTTTGAAGATTGAGCTGGAAAAAAGACAATGCATTTCTCTCATTAACTGATTCATTAGATGGACATTCAATAAGTACATAATATACCAAATCAGGGCAAATTTGTTCAGTTCATTTTACCTGATGCACATTGCAGACAAAATGTGTGACTATGTTCAAGGAGTTTAGACCACAGAATAATAAATAAATCTGATAATATTTACATTACAGGAAACTAGTGAACAAGCTAGTGCATGGAATATTATCCAAGACAAAACTGGTAAGATTATAGGGAGGAGGTGACATCTCTACTTGATGGATTAATAAGAATTACCTGGAAAACTGAAGGTAGAGAAGATAATGCAAAAAAAAAGTTCTGTAATGCTAGCATTTGAATTTTATTCAAACAAAATAACAATTTTATTCCTTCTAAATACTTTCTAAAAAAGAATATCTTCTAAAAATCTTTAGATGTTTACATTATTAACTTTTTAAAAAGTATATCACTTAGATGTGAAAACAATGTCTTACCTGTTTTCATGAATAATGGCCATTATTTCCTAAGAATTTATTTCAACATTTTAAATTAGTAAAAAATCTGAAATTAATAAAAAATATCTTTTGCTCCATCTTGAACTTCTGACCTCATATATCTAATACAATAATTAGCTATAACACTAATTTCTTCATATGATTTGGTTCAATATTTTAATTAACTAAGTCTAAAATTAATATTTTTTTACTTTACCATGAATTTCTTATGTAACTTATCTAATACTTAAAATTAAACATTAATGTAGCTCACAGAAGATGCTAAAAAGATCCACAGAAATTCCACCAATTTTTGAAAACTAATGATGAAAATTGTTAGTATTATCAGCAGATGTTATCATTTTCTGATTGATTTCAGAAAATTAAGGCATTTTCTTTGACTCTATCAATGATTCCTGTTTTAAAAAACAAGATCACCCTTCATGACCTAACTTGCCTTCTCACCACTGCATCAAGATGCTAAAGATTCTCAAACATGGAGTAGCTCAACCATTAATACCCCTGTAATGATATTAATGAGAAACTTTGGGAAGTGCCAATATAGCACTAGGAGAAAACTAGTTACTAAAAAGGATGTTGACATTCCCATAACAATTATCTGTCTATGATATTTTAAAGGAATGATACATCATGTTAAATGATTTGGCTGCTACTGTAGCTTAGTTATATCTTCTCATTGGACAAGAGATGTTACATGCATCCTGATATTACCTCAATACTCAGGGCAACATTATATATACAATAATAAAGTGTACCATGAACAAAGAGCTTACTTGTAACTTCATATTCTGAGTGAGCAGACACTTGGTAAAAGAAAGAGAATACTATCTTGGGGCTACAATTCCCTGACATTTGTCTGCATCTGAGTGTGGAACACAAAGTGACTTCAAAGAAAATTCCATTAATGGAGAGATGCCAAAAGAAGTAGGATTGAGATCATCAACTTGAGTAAAATAGATACTTGCTCTTCCTGCACCTTTTTAGTTCCATTATAATACTTAGCAGAAATACATAAGTTACAAAGGCAGAAAGTGTAGTTCAAATCAGTAGCTTCCAAAGGCATCATCGTCATTCTCTTATTTAAATATTCAGCTTCAGCCTATGAAGCGACTGGGGCTAGGGATCCCGCCTGGGGCCCGTAGCAAGACCTAGTTCCAAAAAAAAAAATATATATATATAGCTGGGCGCAGTGGCACGCGCCTGTCATCCCAGCTACCTGGGAAGCTGAGGCTGGGGATTGCTTGAGTCTGTGGCATCCCGGGCAACAAGAGCCTGCGGTTCCACAGGCAAAAATAGCGAGACCTAGTCTCAAAAAAAAAAAAAAAAAAAAAAAAAATCATAATCTATATTTATGGTTAAACAATTAGTATTTTTTCTAATATATTATGAACCAATAGTATTTGAGTTCCTCACAGGCACTTAGTTTTTACTCAAAAAGGTAAATGAGGGTAAAGAAATAATATGCCTACAAAGTATTTTAATAATTTAATCAAAGGGAGATAGTAAGATAATTTCTCTAATACCAATACCATAGATTACTTCAATGCTAATATTAGTAGACCCAGCTTAAGACTGAGAGTATAGATACGGAAAAATGAAAGGTATTTCAAAATATGTACTGTAGACAGAAATATGAAACGGGGATAAAGCATGCATTGAGCATAATCATATGTCATTTATTGAATTAAGTAAAATTAAGACCCTGTACATTCTTTAAGAAAGCATCTTAGACACTAGGACAACTTTTGAGGAAGTCATAGAGTGTGGAAAGTTCAAGAGAGTATTATGCAGACAGGAGACAAGACTATAGGGGTAAAATTTAGAAAATCTTTAGTTCTCCTGTCATGTTTGATAGTTATTGGCTTCTCTTTGAGCAAGTCATACAACCTTCTTAAACCCATATTAGTGCATCAGTGAGATGGTAATAAAGGGCTATACTCCCATTTTTACTGGTAATGGGGAAATAAACATCAGATAGCGTGTTTTGATATTTTAAAAATCAAGATTATTCAATCTCATGATTATAGTCTAACCAACGACTAAGAAATGCATTTCTTTGGTACTACTTCTAAGTCATATAGCCTGGCATATTTAAGGCATAAGCATATGCTAAGCATAACAAGTGATAAGGATAATCATATGTTTTTCTACCTAGCAATTTTAGTTTGGAAATCAGTGCCCAAGGTACACTTGCTCACACAGGGAATAGAATACATATAAAGTTAGTCACTGAGCATTAGTTTTATCAGCAAAGGATTCGAAGTAACGAACATATGTACAGGGGAGTCATTAAAAGAAATGTGACAATAAATATTGGGGACAACTGCAATGGTGTTACAAGAACATGAAGGTATTTTATTTGTTGGTATAAAAGATTTAAAGAACATTAAATTATAAAGTAAAAAAAATGATATGACATGCTACTAAAAATAGGAAGGGGGAAAGGAATACATAATTGCATTGGCTTCCATACATATACCACTTCTCTAGAAGGATTACAAGCAATATTTTAACATACCTCGTTGTAGTAAAAACTCCATATACTACAGGATTTCTTTCGTCTCTTGTGGGGAGTAAGTAAATATCCTCTATTAATGGAAAAAATAATAATTAACTACATATATTTACCAGTATTACAGTTTACTTTTTCCTAATGCAAGTTTCTGAGGCTCTAGTCAGTATATTAAAAATAAAAGTGAAAACCATTATATTATGATATTCTGCTGGGTATTTAGCTGCCTCAGTATTTGATTCACCTATGAATGGGATCATTCATGTGATAATCTCCCATGACTTTTCTCAATTGGCAGTAGATGACATCAAAAAGAATAAGAGCTAAAAACATAGGTTATTTTAACTCTCCAGAGTAGGAAAGTGTTATTCTCTAGTTATGCCAACTTACTAGTAACTCAATAGCTTATTTTAGTAGCTATGAAAATAGCTAGGCAAGTAATTCATGCAGTATTAATATTAAATTATGACAAATAATATTTAAAAGATTTAAGGTATGAGCACACTTACATACAAAATGAGTTAATCCATAAATAGCAATATTTATTTTTACATGGTAAAGTACAATACTGACAAATCATTCAGCAATACAGTCATCTGCTTTTTAGTAAAAAATATTTTTTTCAAGAAAATAAAAACGAATGATGTTGACATTATATAGAGAGTTGAAGATATTCCTCCTGGTATTAGCTTTGAGAAAAGTAAGGAGAAATGAAGAGGATTAGAGGGTAAATAAAAACAATGTGTCTCTGCATTATTGAGTTCACCAAATCTCCCATGTTCTCCAGCAGAGGGCATTTGCATAATAAGGAACCCAAGTTTTTGCCACTTATATCCTGTGTCTCCCTCAAAGTGAAAGACTGCTAGACACATGAGTCTTTCTCTTGCTACAGTTTTGGTTCTTTCACTAACTCTGGAAGTGCCTAGAAAGAGAGGTTTGCTTCATTACAACGTGCACCCAAATCTTGAGCACCTCTCTCTACCTTCATGGTTTCTTGTTTGTTAAGTTAGTGCAGAACAGTCCTGCAAGCTGTCTTGACTACACAATCAGGTATTTGGGGCTAAAGTAAAATATATGCTGAATTACATAACTAGGAAATAAGGTTTTTTTGTGTTTTTTTGTTTGTTTGTTTGTTTGTTTTTTTCAATAAAAAAGGGACACATGACTTACGAAGTTCATCAAAATGAGTATCTGCTCCATCACTTCCAGGAATTGAGCAAATCAATCTGGCCTTAAGAAAAGTTGTCCATTTGTTTATCAGACTGCGTTGTCCTCCTACATCATTCTGGAAGATAAAAATAAAGATAACGATTTACTGACATGATTCTGGTTATTACAGACAGTCTCTTATTTATATCCTGTTTACAAAGACAGGCAGCTTACACATGTAAGTCCTTGAACTCTGAATGAGGAAAAGGCAGTTTTGCCCCTCAATGTTAAATACCATACTCTTGGCTAAGTGAAAGTATTGCAGGCAACACAGGTCTGTCTACAGGGTAGATAATACATATGCCAGACTATACTAAACTAGGTAGTTTTTTCTACTCAAATCCCATCTGGGCCAGTTTTTACACATGATATACAAAAGTTTATTTAATTGCCTAAGATGTTTTTCTATCAATGAAATAATCAATTCCTTGAAATATGGCTCTTTTGATGAGGAAATAGAAAACTATAAAGTGCTTAGCTTAGGCCCAGGAACTTGTGTTCAATAAATGCTACCACTGTCGTAGATATTCTGTACTTGATTAAGATCAGTATTTGTATCTTTAGAAATATGCCTTGGTATAGACTTTAAAATAGTCTTTTCCAAATTTAGTGCCTTACTAATTAAATATCAAGGGTACATGAAAATATATAATAAAATACATATAAAAGCACTCTTGTATTAAATGTTGATTAATGTTTCCCATACTTTATTTTATTCAATACCTCATTAAATATGTTCATCAGACATTTAGCAAAATATAAGCATTTAAATCAATTAAATAGAATTAACATAATTCTGCTACTCAATATTTCACCCTAAAGAGAATTTTTTTGTTTTTAATTTAATTTGTCCCTGTGAATACTAAACTAATAATTTTCTGTTTAGCTCAAACACATCTGTTAAGTTCATAATTAGTAAAATGAGACTTTCATTATATAAGCACATATAAGCATAGCAAGTACCTAATTTCAGCTTTCAAAAATTATTTGTGGAGTCACACTCCATCAATACATTATGCTTAACATGTAAATTCCATAAAAATCTGTATACTTCATGCAGTCTGTAAAGTTAATAAAAAGTTCACTGTCAAATTTCAACTCTGAATTATCTAGGAGCTGCCTTCCTTATCCATGCTTCTTTTAGTTCTGAAAATTAAATTAAATTATATTAAATGACTATAAACAAAATTCAAAGCCAGATAAACAACTGTTATCTTGAAGAACTGGGAGGATGAGAGAAGAGGGAGAGACAGAGAGATCTCTCCTAGTATTATTACGGCTAATACGGAAATCTCAATCTCAGATGATACACCAAATGTAACAAAGCAAATCTTAGTGCTACTTTAGACTGAGAAAGCTGAGAAGATAAGGTCTTGGGGATAAGAGATCCTAGTTATCTTTATGGTCTTAGTCCCTAACACCAAGAATGCAATGTGACACTCAAAGTAAAATCACGTTTCATGTCCCCTCTTACAAACGGCAGAATAACTTCATAATAGCTCTCTACCTAAATAAGAAATAATACTTTTTTTGAGCTGTTCTCGGAACTTACACAAATAATTTAAAGACTAATCTTGAAATTAAAGATGTTGAAGTTCAATAAAATACCTTATTATTAAACCAAAATTTGTATTTAATGAACAAAGTATCACACCCCAGAATTTATGCTATGTCTTACTATTTTTAATTTTACATGCATACAGATCTTCATGAAATTACTCTTGGCTGAGTTTATTGGCACTGGGAGCTGACTACACCTGTAAGTGTACATACATACACATAACAGAAAAGCAGTGAAAACCATAGTCATTGTTTAGAATTTGTACAGACGAGATACTCTCTAAAGATACTATTTACAATCGTTGACACACAATGATAATATAAAGTGAAATGATATTCAGTTGACTTTCTAATAGCTCTTAGTTTCACCGGAAAATGGAAACCCTATTATTCTACCCATCATCTACAAGTTAGAAAACTAACACTCTACTTGTCACTTCTTTAGTTCACAAGTTTAAGAATTTTTATTTATTTATTTATTTATTTATTTATTTATTTATTTATTTATTTATTTATTTATTTATTTATTTATTTATTTATTTATTTATTTATTTATTTATTTATTTATTTATTTATTTTTTGGGAGACTAAGCCTCGCTATTTTTGCCTGTGGAACTGCAGGCTCTCGTTGCCCGGGGTACCACAGACTCTAGCAATCCCCAGCCTCAGCTTCCCAGGTAGCTGCGATTACAGGCGTGCGCCACCACGCCCAGCTATATTTTTTTTGGAACTAGGTCTCGCTACGGGCCCCAGGCAAGACTCGAACCGCGATCCCTAGCCCCGGCTGCTTCATAGGCTGAAGCTTACAGGTACGAACCACCGTGCCCGGCCAACAAGTTTAACAATTAATGAATAATTAAATATACAAGATAAAACTGATACATCTTTAGCAAAGTGTATATAAAAAACAGGTACATACTAAAGGTTTTGAATCTTCTCTGAGATTCCTTTCCAGTGAGATAATAAGAACAGGTTACACTAAAGAGTTAGGCTTTATACTATCTTCAAAATAATAGGTGGGTTCAGGCAGAGATTAGTTCAGGAAATAATCTAGAGAAAAATCAACGGGAAATGACAACAGGTAGACCAGTGCAGAACATGTATGAAGACTAGGACAAAGTCCATTTAAATGAAGATTGGGATAAATTGAACTCACAAAG
Source organism: Uropsilus gracilis (assembly GCA_004024945.1). Taxonomy (NCBI): domain Eukaryota; kingdom Metazoa; phylum Chordata; class Mammalia; order Eulipotyphla; family Talpidae; genus Uropsilus; species Uropsilus gracilis. The sequence goes on from PVHY01013973.1 coordinate 25,559, forward strand.
GAAAATGCTAAACAAATCACTGGGTTAAGATCAAAGAATGCTTTAAAACCAGGCCAAAGTGTCTGTATGTTACTTAGTACACAAAGAAGAATGGCTAAAAGATTTAGCAAAGAAATGAAATAATGTCTTTTTTCAAGAAAATGAATACATGGTATAGTTTACATAATAACACAAACAATGTCTATAATAACACAAACAAATGTCTATAATTGCCCTTAAATTTATACTTTATATATGGTTCTTCTTTTATTTGAGTATCACTGCTCAATAATACAAATTATCTCTATTTGAGTCAATTATTGGAATGATTTTGGATGTGTGCAGATGTGAAGGCAGACTTATCTACATATGATTTAAGTTTTAATGCTAATGTCCTTCAATAATTTTTAAAAAATATGAAAATTAGAGGTAAGTGGTAAAAAGTGTTGATGCATCCTCTGAAGATAATGCTGAGATCAGTATTAATTAAAAGAAAGATTTCAGTGAGAAAATGTTATTTGTAATCATTCAAAGATTCTAAATACAATTAAAAATACTAGTTAACTAATCTTTTTCATGACTCCTTATTTGTATTTTTAATCAACATGTCTAGTGTGAGTGTGGACACATATACATATGAAACCTTTATATGTATATGTATGTGTGTGTGTGGCAGAATCCTAGTTGTTCTAAGTAGAGCTGTAGTTAAAATTTTCATATTTAAATGCTTTCTTTTTACAAACTTCTGATGCTTCTTAAATGCTCATTGTTCATAATTTTATATTTTGAGAGACTACAGTAGTAAATTCAAAATATAGTGTGAATCTAACACCTATAAAGAAATACCCTAACTCTCATGAATATAATGCCAGGGACTAGTTTGGCATGGTGTTTTTAAGCCTAGCAGAAATAGTTTCACAAATTATTTTCCTAAGTGAATAAACAGGTGTATCAAATTTTTGTTCATTCACATTCCTTTAACAGGTGTACACATCATTGCTTCATTATCAAATGAATTAGCAAGCACATTTTCTCTCTTGGAAAGCATTCAATTAAATAAAAAATGTACATTTTCAAATACTATTCCAAATTATCACCACTATTAACAATTATATTACCATTTAAGAAAAGTCATGATAAACTGTTTTATTAGCTCTAAATTTGTTAGACAAGAGATTTTTACTGTACCTGTATTTTTTTTTTAACCGACAAATGGAAATTTCAATCCCTTACATGAAAGTATCTCTAAATGTTCCTGCCTCCCCATCTGACCAGCTTTCCCTAGTCCCTCAAGGGATAAAAAGATAAAAATAAACAAAAATCCAGGTCAAAGATGAAAGCCACCTGTGTCAGCAGGGAAACAAGTATAATTTCTGGGATAATAGCTCTCAGAAATGGGTTATAAGCGTTTAATGACTGAATAGTAACTTTTGCAGACATCCAGAAGAATGACCTGGGATGGCAAAGTTCACTTCAGAAAGAGTTGTATTTCTCCTGCAGGCAAGTGTCAGTTGACTGACTTTGTTGACCAGTCCCTGGATTTGTTTGCAAATCCACACAATCCCCCCTGAGAACTTTAAGTCCAGAGGAGGGCTGAAAAGGAGATAACCACTTTTGTACTAAATTGTCACCTTTTTGCTTATTTTTGAGAAATTCTAAAGAACACAAGTGTCTCACTCACACAATAGATTTATTATTGAGATGTCAGAATCAGCAGCTTTTGGTCACTGGTCACTTCTCTGTGCCTCTACTCTATTTATCACAGCTTCTTTGTGGTCAGAATGTCATAAGTCCTGACATCCTCTACACATCCTCTGCAGATGAAAGTAACAAAGAAATTCAATGTAAACAACACCCACCACATGTGCTCAGTCAGTAAGTGTCTAGGGTTCTGCTTTCTTATTGTCTGTAGTTTTCCCTATTCTCTGTAGTTTACAGCAATTTTTTTTCAAATTTTAAGTGACACTCTTTCATCAACTTTAAATACAGTATTCCTGAGGCATGTGATTAAGTGATAGCTGCATATTATGGAAAATACTATGCTTTTCTTATCATAGTATTTTCTAATTAGTAGATCAACCACAAGGAAGGTTAATGGTACATCCATTTCCCTTTTACCACCCCAGCAAACTCAAGTCCTTATAAATCTTACATGGACACATAGAGTAGCTGTAAGCTGCCACACATGAACTTATATTGAGAAAATCTTTTGACCTCTGGGTCACCAGGCTGGATTCATCTGTTAAACATGACTTGTACTCAGATCATCCTATTCCACATTCTCTCAGCACTTTAAATATTGTCTTTTTTACCTATATGTTGGGAAGCAGACACTCTTGGAAAAAGTATGATTGACTTTAGTTCCTGTGTTCTAAAGTCCAGAAGATGAATAAAATCACCAAGAGATTTGTGAACATGTTGTATTCTATTAAAGTATGGATCTATATTCAGAGATTTATAACCACATTAAAATGAATTTAAGATGGAAGACACTAGCCTTCTCAAATCAATAAATAGTAGAGAATGTTAGACCTTAAGTACTTTATTTATTTATTTATTTTTATTTTTATTTTTGGAGACTAGGTCTCACTATATTGCCCAGCGAACCGCAGGCTCCTGTTGCCCGTGGTACCCTGGGCTCAAGCTATCCCCAGCCTCAGCCTCCCATTAGCTGGGATGACAGGCGTGCACCACCATGCCCAGCTATTTTTGGGCACCAGGTCTTGCTCCGAGCCCCGCCGTGGGCTCGAACTGCGATCCCTGGCCCTGGCCGAGGCTTCCCAGCCTGCCGCTTACAGACATGCGCCACCATGCCCGGCCTTAGACCTTACGTACTTTAAAAGAAAGGGTTGATACTCAGGTCTGAGGTTGTGTGTCCTAATTTGCTTATAATTTTGTTCTTCTACCCAGTGCCATCCTTTTGCATCTTTGTGTAAGCAAGACAACAGAATTCTCTGAAATACTCTGAAAACCATAAATTTTAACAGCATCTTTAGCACACCTCACCCCAGTTCCACTAATGGTAATACTTAATTTTAGATATTTTCAGCTTGAAATACCACTACCCATTTTCTTTTGAAAAGTGGTTTAATATTGGATTTGTAAATCAACAAGATATTTTTCATAACTGCAACTATCACACTGAGGTAAGTGCACAGCTTTTAACAAATTAGATCAGAGCAAGGGCAATTTAACACTTTTTTTTAAAATTTAATGCCTGCTATATTTCAGTATATCATTCATATCCCTTATGTGACTTTTCACTCATAATAAGAATTGTATACTCATAATAAAAATGGGGTTTTTATTGATTATGTGTGTATATGTATATATTCTTATACTTATATTGTTGTATACCCCTAAATTCTCCCAACACCATGTCACGCGTGAACCATCACTATATTCCCTTGTGTTCATCCCTCCTCTAATTTTGCCCTTCAACCCCCTCCCCTTTGCTGTATGCTTTAGTTCAGTAATCAAAAAGCCAAAAAGCTTTAAATTGTTTTCACACCCATTAGTATCAGGAAATCCTGGTGATGTGGTCAGAGCATATGAGATTTGAGAGCAACTATTCAATCTATATTTCTCTTCACTGCCTTGATTGTCACAGAGTTATTACTTGAGACAGATTTCAAAATATTTGTAAACTTAATGCACACGATCCTATGGGACTGTGTAAAATAATAATAATAGTCCACACCCAGAATGGCTTTGGTAGAAGTTTGAAATATTAGTATCAGGAGGTAGAAATGGAAAGAAAACCTGGACTAAGCTCCCTAGAGCCTCATGAGAAGGGTGTGTATTAAAATGCATTGTTATATAATAGAAGAGCTTAAATGAGCTTATAACACCAGATCAATTAATAGAATTGGTAAAGTTATAACCACTGAATTAGAGGGTACTTCATTTTCAGCTTAAGTCTTTTGCAATATGTTATAACTATATTTCAAGTAATTATTTCATTGAAGAGTAAAAGCATCACCGAAAAAAGGCCTTCTCCTTCATATACTAATAACTGAATACCTAAGTAGTACAAGAAATAAAACTAAAATATATCAGAAAGGAGAGAAGACAAACAAAACATCTTTGAAGGGTAGGTACTGAACACATTAATTTTAAGGTATAACTTTTATAGAGGCTTTGAAGGTAAAGTTGCTTTGTTTTTTTGCCTTTTTTTTTTCCTTAAAAAGAACTCTAGTGCTTAGAGATGTTTTTGATTTACTATTGGGAAATCAAAATGGAGAACATGCTTCCCCTAACTTCTTCAAAAACTTGTAAAAATTGCTGGAAATGAGGCTTGGGCAATACATTATGGTAAAGAATCAATTTAGAAGCTTTAACAAATTACAATTGACTAAATCTAGGTATATTAAGTAGTCTTTTTCAGGTAGGACAGAGTTCACTAAAATTAAAAAAAAAAGTTACAGCCAACAATATAAATCCTTGCCCAGGAATTTCTGACAGGAAAACAGATGGAAGTGAAGCAAAAGCACATCTGTAACTCGTGGGCTCTAAATCTCTCATTTAGGTTGTAAGTAATATGTTGAAAGAAAGCAAACACACACACACACATACACACACACACACACAACTTGGTGGAGATCAATAAATACAGAAAGCACCAACAGCCTAAAAACACAAATCATCAAAGGCAGTAATTGTCCAAATAGGACCATATATCAAAACAGACAATACAAGTGTATTTGAAGCAAACAGCTATTAATTAGAGCCCCGGGCAAGTTATGTGAAAGGGCCATCCAAACTGAATTCCTGGCATAGACAAAAGGAAATATTGCAGGACAAAAAAGAACTGGCATAACCTACAGCTGGGATCTGAAGTGGTCTAGCATAAGCAAACTAATGGACAATGCTTCCAGAAATGAATAGAATCCAAAATAACGCAAAACAGCCTTGAGGTGGAAAGTTGCAAGCAAATCTCCTTGAAGTGCCTGATATTTCCACACATTAAGAACGGTCTGGAAGGGAAATGCACAGAGTAATGAACATCACACAGTAATAAACATCACACAGACATAAATAATATCTGCAAGGACTAACTTGTCCAGCAAATACACACAATTCATTTCAAGAGTTATTTCATGCTGTTTCACCTGTTCATTCAGTCAACATTTATTATCCAGCCATGAAAATCTGTGTAATTTACCATCTGAAAGAGCAGTCCAAGGTGTAAGTTACAATGTTTAATACTTAAAAACACTATTAGATAGGATAAAATAATTATAAAATTTGGTAAGGACTTTAGAAATAATTCTAGACTAAACACTCATTTATATATGAGAAAACTGAATAACAGTTTAACTGGAAAAGTAGTAACTCTGCTGAAAAATAATTTATTAATTAATGTGCTCTGCCATGAATGAAAAATAGTCATCTGAGTTTGAAAGATTCTTTGAATTCTGAGGCTGACTTTATCAAAATCACTGTATAAAATTATTTTCTAAATTAATTTATTTACTATTAGTGTTTCTCTTTGTTCACTCTTCTTGTTCAAAATTTACATTGCTCAAATTTTTCACACAAGTTTTCTGTATGTCTCCAAAAGTTTTGACTATATCCAGAAATATATCTATGCACAAGTTACATTGCTTAAAAGAGTAAGCCATTTTGATCTTTACAATTAGTAAATTATTGTATTTTCCCATTAACCTCTGATTACTGCCTCTCCTTAGTTTTCCAAAGAGCACACATTACCACTTCTTCACTTTTAAGTGAAGTTAGTTGACCTGGCTCCAAAAGTCTGTATGTGTGTATGTACCTGTCTATGTGATCTGTTACACTTGATATTCTAGCATGACCCAGTATTTACAATATTTACTTATCCATCCCTTATACCAGTTCACTGTTATAACTCCTTGAAAACAGGAATCTATGTCAGGCTGATTTTCCAATATTTTCTTTATTACCGTCACATCCTAAACCACATGATCTCATTTATACCTTACATTTCCTTGGTAAAATAGCCATAGGAGATAAGGCCAAAAACCTGAGCTAGTAACAAGTACAGCAAAGATGTAACATGTAACATTAGATTTGATTTCAAGTTAAATTATTGCATCATATGGGCAAAGGCCATCGGTGATAGCCTTACTGTCAAACATAATACTTGGCTTTTAATTATAATCTTACCTGACTTTCTTTTGATATGTGACACAGGTGACAAGTGTCTTTTTCTTGAATGTTTTTGTACTAATTTTTGTCCAGTTCACCACCTATAAACTATTTTTACTCAATTGTCTTTGTAGACATTTTCCTTTGCTCTTTCCAAAACCTTATTATCACTCAGGATTCGATTGTTGGTCTTTCATCTTACAGTGCAAATTTCTTTGGTTAATTTCAGATGCATCCATCTTCAAAAGCTACCAATAAACTCCAAATTCATGAATTCAGACTATACTGAGCCTCAGATTAATATTTCTAAGTAGTTTTTATAATAAGTTATCCCAGAGACACATCAAATCAACATGGAAAGAGTATATATATATATATATATATATATATATATATATATATATATATATATATATATATACACCTTTTCGGTGTTCCTTATCTCCAATGTCAAAATCTATCTCTTTGAGATTTCCTTATCTCTGTCCTATCTTCTGGAAAGTATATTTACTGAGAATACAGGAGTCCTCATCTGCAGGGTGAGCAGCAAAGTCTCCGAGAGGTAAAAAAGAATGAAAATGCCTATAGGGTCTAATATGACAGAAACTTGACTCTACTTCTCCTATACATCATGGAGTTAATCTGTATTATCTGTCAGCCCTAACCATACACAGGGAAGACAAGATTTCTGAAGACTATCTAATTTAATGCTATTTGTTCAAGGGAACAAATCATTATTAGACTAATTTTCCACTTATTATCTTCAACTGAGGCATCTTAAGGGGTTTTTTCTCACATCTGAGATTTCAAAGATGTTTTCCCTTCAGCCTAGAATATTTTCCCCATCTTAATCATTTAATTTCCCCATCTTAATCATTTAATTTTAACATACAATTAAAAATTCAATTTCTCAGAAAGACCTTCTATATCCAATCTAAAGTACACTAATTTTTCCTAACCCTTTGGTTTTTCCATTATATCATGTATCATACTTTACAATTATATATTAATCTGTATATAATATATATATATTAGGTTATAAGTTCAGTGAATACAATACCATGACTTTCTAATTTCTGTGAAACTACTGTTTATCACTATGCCGTGCACATGGCAGGTTACCAATAAATGTATTTAAATGAATGAATACTCCGATGGTATATATTTAAATTTTAGTCACTAGTCAATTAACTTAAATTTAACTTAAAGTTAGTTAAAAGTCAGTAAGAATAAAATTCAGTTCCATGGTCATATTCATCAGATATCAACACCAAAAGCCACATGGCTACATTGTTGGCAAGCAAAGATAGATGATACTCCTTTCCTCATAGGATAACACTCTTATACACTAAAAAAAACATAAAGTCAATTAAAGAATGGTAATAAATTAAGGATCACTTGGAAAATATACAATTATATTCTCTCTAAAAAACATCTATCTCTTCCTTCCTATTATCTTTAGGGAAACATATAACATGCCTCTCAGTGACAAATATTCCTCAATTAATGTACATTTCCAAATTATTGCTAATTATGCCTATCAAATGTACCTAAAAACATTTATAATTTCTCAGTTCCTACAACATAGAGTTCAAACTCTTTAATATGGAAATAAACTTCCTTTTCAAGTTACCATTCCAATCTCAAATGACACTGCTTCCCAAGCACAGACCTAAAGTCCACTTACAGAATTTCACTGTTGCAAAAGCCAAATCTATTTCATCTCAGTGCTATCAGAAATGCCCACCCTCTGTTCCTTTCCTCAGTAGAGTGCCCCTTCCCTTATAGGACTCAACGCAAGAACCTCTTCCTTTGAAAACATTTTTTGAGTTTTACTCAATGTGTAGAGTCCTCAGCTCTGATTTCTATTACATTTTATTATGGTTATCTGTTCATCTCTCTCTTCCCCTATCTGGACCGTGAGTTTTTTAAGAAGAGGGGAAGTACCTTACTTTCTCTAAATAACTAGTTTATTTTACATAGAAGTTATATTTTATTATGTTGTTGCAATAAAAATAAATGAATGGATCACAGGTTGAATTATTAGTATTTATTCTGTGAAAAATTATTTATGACTTTTTGTGTAATTTCTCTAAAACCCCACCTCTATCATTATATACTATATATTGTATATAGTATTGTATACACTATATACTATCATTGTTTAGTATTTAGTATAAATATTTAGCATAAATGTATTTAGTATAAATTTATTACCTTTAACAAATCAATAATGCAATTGTAGCCAAAGCAGGTGAATCTTAAGTTGTTAACAATTTTTCATTAAATTGAAAGATACCAATTAGAAATGAAAACACATAGCAAAAACCGAAAATGTTAAATATTTCTAATAAACAGGTATTGTAGGACAATTCTGGTGGGGAAAAAAGCATCAAGGACCTCGTATTGTTGAAAAATTTCATGAACTCAATAGAAAGCACATAGTCAACTCTTAGTTCACTCTAACATCATTTCTTCCTTCTTAGATCTTTGCATATATCTATTTTTAGAAGTTGCTTCATTGCATTGTTATACATCTGGTATTATTTGTGAAAAAAGAAAAACAATATTGTAATAATCTCATGGGGGTTAAAAACTGAAGCAACAAAGAAGACTAATATGTTCCAAATCATGCCAGAAGAACCATTTTTATGTGAAAATATTAAAACAACAAAAATAATGGTGCTGAGTAGTTGCTTTTTTAAATTAAATTTTGCAGAACCTAACGAATTTTTTAGATATTTTGAGTTATTTTTAATCTTTGCAACTGCCTTGATACAATTTAATCTTAAACTAAGTTAAAAACATTGGCAGAGCTGCAAGTAAGAAGTTACAAAGAAAGCATTTAGTGATCATTTGGCTAATGGGAAATGTATAGTAGTTAGGAAGATACTGCTTGCTTAAAATAATGACTAAGTTCAGAAATACACTATGTGAGAAGAATATCTATTATATCTTTGTGTAAAGAGAAAATTCATCCATCACATTCCTTATTTGAACTTACAATTTGTTAGCTTTTTATCCAAAGACAATAGTGTGAAAAAAATCTTGTTGTGTGGTCTCAGAAGTTTTTTGTTCTGTTTGTTTTGTTTTGTGGTGGGAAGACTCATGTACTACAGTTCTCTTTGCCTTTTCAGTTCTATGTGATTGTTCATGATTCAATTAAAATGCCCCATAGTCAATACTTAAAGTTTAGTTATATATTTAATATGGAAACTTACAAATAGGACAACTGAATGTTTCCTAAACAAACTTCTCTATCTCTAAAATCAACTTTTACTATATTTATACTAGTGTCAAAAACATTGCATTGTTCCAAATACAATCAAATGAATTTGGCCAAGAAATCAGTATGGAACTAGCATGAAAAGCAGAAACTGACTCTTGAAATACCCATAACTGATTGTTAATCTTAAATGATACATTTAATACAGCTCATATATACAAATTACGTCAATCGACAGCACAGCTTTTCTGCACCAGGAGACTGTTGTTAGAAAGCATGCTTCAGTACACTAACACATCAGGCCTATTCCATGCAAGGGCCATTCATCCCTGGGCAAGACACTTCACAAGGAATCACTGTGAATTCCAACTTGGAAGGAATGAGGATGCTTTTTAGAGAATCTGTCCCCTGGGGGTGAAGGGATCATACAAGACAGTATTACGGGCTAGGACACTAGGTAAAGAATGATTGAATTAATGTTTTTGTGTCCTTTGGGTAGATCTGTGCTCACAAGTTGGCCTCATTCAAAAGTCATGTTTTCATTAGCACTTTAAGTGCAATGACAGTTTGTATTTCTGGCTCTGGAAGTGTTCAAAAGCCAGAGGGTACAGATTGAGAAAAAGAAGTGATAGGCTCAGATGGAAGAAAGCAAAATGTTTGTACAAGACCAAAGAAACTTTCCCACTGAAAGCATTTATTAATTTAAGTTTTTTCTCTTAATAACTGAATATAGGAATAGTTATATAAGAAAAAAAGTTTAATCAAAAAACAAAAGCTGAATTTATATTTAAGATGTCTATATAAGTAAAGCTAATTTAGTAAATATAAATTCAGCTTAAATACACACACAAACACATACTAAAGTCAAGAGGATTTCCAGTAGTAGTAATCTGTAAATTCTATAAATACAAAGTATAAAAATATAAATTTGGTATTCACTCAAATAAGTCGTGATGACACTAAATGTAACTGATTTATTATTTCTCTGTTTTCTTGTCACATAAAATGGCAATATTAAAAAATGCATTTCAGTGTTACTCATATCAGTGTCTTTGGCTTTTTTCCTTTGTTCCAATTTTTCTCACAACCTAATCTAGAATAATTCTCTAGAAAATGTGTATATGGTAAATCTAAAACCATATTTTCAACTTATTTCAACATGCAAATATAAATAATTTTACATGTATGTTGTATGTCTTAAGAGTAATACAAGATATGACTATGAATGCTTGTCACTCTAGTTATTATTTTGTTGTGTTTAATGTCAAGATAAGGAAAATGCAAATCAAAACCACAATGAGATACCACCTTACACCAGTAAGAACGGACCACATCCAAAGAACGGACAACAAGAATTGCTGGTGAGGATGTGGAGAGAAAGGAACACTACTACACTGCTGGTGGGAATGTAAACTAGTCCAACCACTATGGAAAGCGGTGTGGAGGACCCTCAAGTTAATGAAAATGGAACTACCATTTGACCCAGCAATTGCTCTCTTGGGAATCTACACAAAAGAGACCTCAATGTGGGTACAAAGGGACACCTGTGCTCAGATGTTTACTGCAGCACAATTTATAATTGCAAGGTCATGGAAGCAACCTAAATGCCCCCAAACAGATGACTGGATGAAAAAAATGTGGTACATATACACAATGGAATATTACTCATCAATTAAAAATTACATATTTGACGATTTTATAACATGGATGTACTTAGAAGAAATCACATTAGCAGAAACAAGCCATAAAGAAAAGGACAGAAACCAAATGGCTTCACTAATATATGGGATATAGTGAAAAAATAAAAGAGTTGAGAAAAAGTCAAAACAAGCTAAGCACCAAACTGAAGTGCACAACTTTGAGTAGGCGGGGAAAGGGGAGGGGGAGTGCAGGGAAGGGGGGGAGGCAAACCCCTGGGATTACAATGTTGTGAAATTTATATATAAATAAAAAATTTTAAAAAATAAAAAAAGGTTATTGAATGCATAAAAACATGGAGGAGGGCAAAGCAGTGAGCTAAGTGGATAGAAATAAATGGTGGGATGTGAACCATTAATAATCAAAACAAGTTGCCAAAGAGATGTGACTCCTCACTCACACTGGATCCATACAAACATTAAAAAAGAAAATAAAATGGAATAATAGAAAACTCTGATCCCTCTTTTTCTTCTCACTTTTAGTCATCAAATATTTTACATAAATTAATATGAATATATCCTACCACTTATACATAAGGATGTTAACTTTTTATTCAAGGTTGTATGTATTCATGTGCATATGTCTTAATTAAAATAAATATATCTTGCCTTGCAAACTCTTCCAACTCGAGAAAGGATGGTCTTATCAGAAGTACTGCTTTCTTGAGATGATTCACGAAAGAAGAAATATATTTTATCATCATCTGGGTTATAAGTGTCTGGTATAGGGTAAGTTCCTATAAACTTTGCTCCTGTTTAAAGAAAGGAAAGTCTAAATTAAAATACGGAAATAATTAGACCGCAACAGTCCCGGTATCTCTTATATGTAAAACAGCAGCAGAAATGAAATAACAAATCCCATGAGCGCAATGAGGAAAATGAGACATATATACAAGCAAAATACAATGGGTGTGAACAGAGAGTGGGTAGCAGACACAAAAGACTAGAGTGGAAAATTATGGGGGCTTTGGTGGTGAGAGTGGTGTGGTAATATATATCCGAAGACATGTGACTCTGTACCACTGAATCATATATAATGTTGTAAACCAACTTTACCTCAATTAAAAAACTAATAAGACAATAAAAAAGTGAAGTCATCTAAAGGTACTGGAAAGTAGTCAATAATAACATGTTAAGTGGAAAAGTATTTGTAATACAATAAATAAACCCCTTTATATTACTTCAATGACAAGTCATTTGGGGTTACTAATATCTTGCTTAAAAATTATGGGGTATTTAAGTTTTTGTTTAAATGATTAAGAACTAACCAAGAAACAGATCATAACTGGGGTATAAGAGCTCAGAATAATCCTTACGAGAAAAGAAAAGATGGCAGAAAAAGAGAGTGGTTATTAATGAATGATGGAAGAATCTCAGTGAAGTAGAGAATGTGAGATACCTGGAAGTATAGTTGTTAAGAAGTAGTAGCAGAAGACAAAACATTTCAAAAATAAATAAGCAGGAAGAAAAGATCAACACTTTTAACTTTCAATGTTTAACTGTATACCAACCCCAAAAAGTACTGAAAATGTCCTGCAATTGTACTGCAGATGGTGAACAGCCCAATATGATTTTACACTAGTCTTCTTCAATAGACAAAAGCTAATGTTTGATTCCAAGCAAGGAGTAGTTTAGTCTTTGCCACCCCAGCCTCTCTGGATCAGTCATGAGTCTCCCATGCAATTACACTTCTGCTGAAAGGGGAAGCATTGAAAGAAAAGAGAGACAGGGAAGATATGCATGGATTTTATCCCCTTCGTTTTCCCTTTATCTTCCTCTGAGACCTAGGAACACCAAAGGATCCATATGACCTTGATCACCTCTCTTTGATAAGGTCCTAGATACTATAAAATTAAATTTTAGAAAGTCACATATGGTTTTTAAATTATTCTTTACTAATTAGTTTTAAATTAGCAAGGTAAATTAGCAGTTTCCCTCAAGGATTTCTACACTTACCCCTGTTCTAAATTGTTGATAAGTCACAAACACTTAGTTTGAATCGTGAAGCAAATTATCATTTCATAGTTACAAATAAATATTTTTAATTTTGCATTTAAATCTATGATTTCTAATTTAAAAAATCATAGAAACAAAATTTCTACAAACACAGCATTGGGATTTCAACAAACTCCTGAAAAAAAAAAAGACTCTAATTACTATGTTCAAAGCACTTAGAACAACTAAAACTTCTAGGATCAAAGAATACAAAAATTCTTTGACTGCACTTCCAATCAGTCACAGTCTGGATCAACATATGGCTGAGATGTGGCTGAGGAGAAGGTCCAGTTTTGACATTTCCAATAACTTGAAAGGAGAAGGCAATAAAGAGTAAAGAAAAAGACAGCCAACTGTAGACTCTCACGGACATAGACCAGGCATTAATAATAATCTACAGAAGCTTTTAAAATTTACATATCTTAAAGCCAAAGTCATCATCAAGCTGGATAAAAAAAATCTCCATCTGTATGTCATGTGTATATTAAAAGTATATAAAAAATAAAACTATATTAAAAGAACCATAATTATTTCCTATAAGCATCTAAGTTTGAGTAAATGACATAGAACTATCATTTCATATATGAGGTAAAGGACATAGACAGGACTCATTAATGCAAGGTCAAAGTTGTATATATAAATAAATGGACAGGATCAATGAGGACTGACAATATAAATTCTTAAATAAGTAAGTAGAACATAACAAGTAGATAACTAAACCTATACAGAAACCATAGGAATATAGTAAGTTTTCTCTATTTTAATAAATATGTGAACTTAATATAAGTACAATCTAATATGTGATTTTAATACAAGTTATCATATCACTTATATTTAATTATAATTAACATATACATCATGAGTGATATAATATCTAATCAGACCTACTTAATAGTTTAGGTAAATTATAATTTAAAAAATAACAGTGGTACACAAATTACAATATTCTCCCTACAGAAAGAAAATGATGTCTCAAAGATCTGAAACAAAAAATAATGCCAACTTTATTTCTTCGTTCCCTATTCGGATTCCTTTTATATCTTTCTCTTCTCTTATTGCCCTAGCTAGGACTTCCAGAACTATGTTGAAAAGGAGTGGAGAGAGTGGACATCCTTGCCTGGTTCCGGACTTTAATTGGAATGGTTTCAGTTTTTCCCCATTGAGGATGATATTTGCTGTGGATCTGTCGTATATAGCTT
>PVHY01013974.1:0-39783 GCA_004024945.1 Uropsilus gracilis
ACCCCACCACGCACACACCTGTACCCACCTTCCAGGCACCAAGCCACAAGCTCCCCATGGGTTTCACCAAGCACTTGATGCCATGAACTAGTGCCCCAGCCCAATGCACCCCACACATAGACTTTGTGCTGCCCTCACGGTGCTATCCAGCTGTGTGAGGTTTACCATTGAGAATGTCTCTTGATCAGTCATCAGCATTTCCTGCTTGGCACCCAGGGGTTGGAATCAAGTAGCTCTGCCCCCTCTGGACTGGACTGGTGGGCATGTGTCTCTTGCTCACCACAGTCCTTGTGACGTCCGCAAGAGTGGTATGTCAACCATTTGAGTTTGTGAGCCCTTAATTCACAACTTCTGTGAACCCTTTAAGGAGAGAAAGCTTGCTTGCTTCTTTTGTGTCTCCCATGTGGGCGAGGATACTGGAGAGCCCCACCTGATAGCTGTTGGATTGAATGAAGTTGCAAGAGTTGGGACCCAGTTGCATGCTAGGACCCAGCCCAGATCTAGGGGAGCCTTAAGGTGGTGAGAGTACTTCCAGGTCCCACTCTAGAGCAGATGGGCTTCCTGCTGTAGCTGGTTCCAGCCTCTGCCAGAAACAGGGCCCTGCAAGCCCTGAGCCCCCAGCCTGGCAGATACATCCAGGCAGGGTGTTGGGTATGAAACAATGATGCTAGCTTGTGTTTATTGAGCACATAGTATGTGCCAGGCAGTGGCCAAAGAACTTTGCCTCCATCAGCCCATTTATCCCACACAGCAGTTCTGTGAGCTGGCTGCTGTGATAGGATCAGCTTCATTCTCCAGATGAGGAAACTAAAGCACAAAAAGCAGAACAGCTTGCTGCTGGTCACATGACCAAGCTGGTTCCCACCAGTTAGCTGTGCCTCTCACAGAGTGAGACTGGTCAGTGGAGAGCTGTGCTCTACCGAGACGGCTCCCTCCCAGCCCTTTAGCTGTTGCTGCCCACAATGCCAGAGGGCCAGCCTTCCTTCCCAAGAGAGGCCAGGAGTGGCTTTGTTAGGGGATCAATTCCCCAGTTCTGATTACCAGATAGTTCTAAAAAGCTCAACTGCTCTGTGAACAGATACATTTAGTGACCCAGTCTGTCAAGGCCAGCTCTGTCCACTGTCCTGAGTGTGGGATGTGGGTCTGGAGTGGCTGGTCCAGAGCATGGCATGGAGTTGGGTCAGTGTAGCTGGCTGTATGTCATGGCATCCCCCAGCTTCTACAGCTTTTCTGGACAGCACAAAGAGTGGTTTTCCTCCCCAGGGTCATGTCAACATCTAAGAGCGCCAAGAGTGCTGGGCTCCCAGAGCTGGTCCTCAGGTAGATGGGGTAGACCCCTGCCCTGTCCTTACAGCTCTCACATCTGTGTATGGACAAGTGGGCATGGGGCAATCACTATGGAGAGGGTGAGGGCCCAGGTTGCCAGTTTAGCTCTGAAACCCCAGAGAAAAACCCTCAACTCAATCTGAGTATGGTGGGAGGAGAGAGAAAGGCTAGGGTGCCTCTCAGCTGGCAGTAGCTCACTCCTCAAAGCTCCAGCTAATTCTTGGTCAATGTGAACCCTCTTCTAATCAGCTCTGACCCCCAGCTCTCTCCTGTTCTGGACAAAGAGATGATAAAGGCTTCTGTTCCTATTCTTTCTATGTGTGGCGGGGTGGGGTGGGGGGACAGGCGGTGCTCCTGGCCAATGGCAGAACTATCAGAGTGTGGGATGCCTGCATCATGGCCTCCATAGACAAGCAGGAATGAGGTCCAGGCGGGCACAACTACTTAGACACTGGTTGTGTGCCCACATCAGGGAAGGCTTGGCTTTAACGGACCCTTCCCCCTTTTAGCATTTAGGCCAGCATTTTGCTCCAGATGTTTTTCTCTGGTCTTGTCCACTGCACGTGGGCCTTCATGGATGGAGCAGGTGTTGTGAGCTCCATCTCTGTCTGGGCTGTGGTCCCGGTGAACCGACTGCCATGGTCTGTGCTGAGTAGTTTGTGTGCATTCAGGAAGTGACATTGTTCCATGGAGGCCCAGGAAGAGCGGTCTTGCTGGAGGAACTCAGAGGCTTAGACTAAATAACCATTGTATCAAAACGCTTTCCAGTGTCTACGGGTTGGCAGTGAGGGTGGAGGATAAAGTCAGCGTACAGCCTGGATGTGCTCCCATTGGCTATGTGCTGCAGAGGTCAAGCATCCTGAAAATCCTCTGCCTGAGGAGTTAAGACACACCAACAAAAACCCCAAGTAGTTTAACCAGGAAGAAATAGCTGTCAATGGGGAATCCCCCCCCCCACAACACACATACACATACAAACACGTGCACACACACATACATTTTCAAAGGTAAGAGGTATTTGAAAGGTGAAGTTTCAACCTGGATTTCTCAGAAACCAGCAAAGCAGGAACCAGGATGAATGCCCAGCTGGTGGTTGTAAAATTGGGAGAGAAAACAGACAAAACGGGGTGTTTACTCAAACTTACAAAGGGGAGCAACTGACCCTTTAAAGTCAGTCACACACCAGGTTCTTTCCAGCCCACACATGCAGTAGCAAGATCACATAAACTTTAAGAGAGAGGCAAAAACAAATTTACTTAATAAAAGACAAGATAGACAATAGTCACTGAGGAGTACAAGGGAACCCCTTTGGTAATCTTACCACACAGTCCAGTCTCTAGTCCCAAGTGCACATGGCTGTGGCAGCCGTGTGCATCCACAAAATGGCAGCTCCCCACCTTGAGCCCGATGAAGGGGTTAAGACGACACCGTCACTCCTTCTTCAAAGACTCAGCTCCACTCACTGCAAGCCAGAAGGAGCCAAGATGGCATCATCGATCCTTCTCTGAAAGCAGGAGATTCAAATCCAACGTGGAAAACCAGGATGGCGTTCACAGTTCTCCAAAAGGCACAGCTCCAGCATTCTTTCAGCTCCAACTTCAAAGTGGCCTGGCATCAGCAAAACTCACTCAATATAGCAACACAGCAAGCACTTCAGACATCTCATGTTGAAAACGGCAATGCAGCAAACTCTCCTCAGTTCTCCAGAAGACTTCCAAGCTTTGCAGTTTCAAAATGGCGACTACCCCACCTTAAGCTGGATGAAGGAGTTAAGATAGCATCACCACTTTTTCTTTAGAAGACACAGCTACACTCCCTCCAAGCCAGAAGAAGTCAAGATGGCGTCATTGCAAGATGGAGTTGTCGATCCTTCTCCAAAAGGCACAACTCCAGCATTCTTTGAGCTCCAACTCCAAGGTGGCCTGGCATCAGCAAAACTCACTCGATACAGTAACACAGCAACAATTCAGATGTCTCACCTTGAAAATGGCAACACAGCAAGTTCTCTTCAGTTCTCCAAAAGACCTCCAAACTTCGCAGTTTCAAAATCAAACCAAGTTCCCAAGCACCATGTTTCCAAGACAGCTCACACAGGTCACAAGTTTCTCCAGCATGCTTCCCTGGGCTTCTCACGGGCCCAAGCTGAGGATGGAAGCCCACAGTATGGCTTCCTTCCCTGCCCTGCTGCCCCTCATGGCAGCAGCAGCTCTGAAGCCTCCAGCCTCTCTGCTGGTCCTCCCTGCACCTTCCTTCTCCATTCTCCTCTGTTCTCTTCCATTATGTTCTTTACTCTTCTGTTCTGTCTCTTTCCCGATCATTTTCTCTGTTCCCTCCCTGATCCTTTAATCCTCTTTTCTCGAGAGAAGGCTTAACTTCCCTTCTCCAAGTCTCCACCCACCAATGCTAACAATAGCTATTTTAATCCATCAACACCAGTACTGGGGGTCACAGCCCCCTAACAGTTGGAAGGTGGAAGCATGCTGCTGGCTTTCTAGGAGCACAAGAATGTTCCCCTGGAACATTCAGGAATGTTCCTTCCCCAAAACACCCCTGACCGGAACCTTCCTGGGGACTGCCCAGGAATATGACCCCACAGTCCTCAGCCCAGTGTTCCTATGGTGTACACATGGAGCTTCTGTATCCCCAAGATGCAGTGATGGTGACGTCAATCTGTACATAAACAGTCTAGAAGGACACACGTCCAGGCACACTCATGGGCACTGGACAAACACATTTTGGGAGCCAGATGTCTCAGAGATACCAGGGTGTCCACCTCATGACAGCACTGGACCTGAAGGCCACTTCACCCCCACCACCTCTTTACATGAGTGTTTCCCACTACATTGCTTCCACAGTGGTGATTTTGTAGAACTAGTCCTCGAAGCTCTTGTTGTCCTTCCCCAGTAGCTGTCTCCTGATTAATTCATGGCACACACTTGCTCTGTGCCTCCGCTAAACAGAGAACACATCCACATAAACATGTAAAAGAGTGCTCGGAGAATCGACTTTCCCGACAGTCGGCAAATAGTAGCCTGCCATCCTGCAATTGGATGATTGAAGCCGAGCTCCTGTGGTGTAACACTGGCATGGTGGTTCTCATTCAAAATTGCTACGGAAACTTCCACAGCAGAGACTTGGTGAACTAGAGATTTAGTTAGAGCTTACTCCTTGGCTTCAGGGAGGCTGAGGTGAGTAAGTATAGATGGGCACCTCCTGGGTCTCAGATCCCATAGCCCAAGGTGGAAAATGATTAGGGGGAGAAGTTAAGGGGCCACCCTCTTTGTGATCAGGTTTGTTTCCAAAACATTGTTAGAGGGCAGAACTAGCCTGGGAGAAAAATAGCCATGTTTATTCATTGATTAATTCCAGAGTAGTTGCTAAGTACCTCCTTAGTGTTGAGGACCTGCTGAGGCCCTTGGGCAAAATTGGTAGGGCCTCTGGTGTCTTGGGCCTAAACTCTGAGTGGGGGAGATAATGACTGCTTTAAAGAGCACACAGATCAGAGATGTCCAAGAGCAGAAAGAACTGCAACCCAGATACAGCAGAGAGCAGCCTGGGGGGGGGGGGGCAGGGGCTGCTCTAGAGGGGCAGGAAGACCTCTCTGAAGACAGTAAGGAGCCACACACTTGCAGGTTTCCAAGCAGAACATTCCAGACAGCTCCATGCAGGTCTTGAGCTCTCTGCAGGATGAAGGAGCAGAAGGATCCGCCGCCATCAGGTACTGTAACAGTGTGGACAGGTGGTCCAGGACTCATTGACAGCCTCGATGGAGACAGATGGTCTTGGAGGTCCTTCACCCTGGGACAGCAACTGGACCTGAGACAGAACTTTGGGGAAACCAGCTGAGATGTACAAGACCACCCCCAACATCATCTTTGTACTTGGATTCAGAGCGCATTTCGGAGGTGGCAAGACAGCTGGCTTTGGCATGATGTATGATTCCTTGGATCACGCAAAGAAAAATGAACCCAAATGCAGACTTGCCAGACAGGGCCTGTGTGAGAAGAAAAAGACCTCAGGAAAGCAGCAAAAGCAGCACAGGAGCAGCATGGGGGAGTCGGGGGGACTCAAAGGTCAGTGGGGGTGCCAGCAAAAGGGGGCAAAGTTCCTGCAGGGACTTAATATGTGACGCTTGTGCAGAGTTCCATGATAGGACTCTTAAATTAGGACCTTGAGAAAAGAGAGCTTGAAGAGCAAAGCATCCAGGGGCAGGTGACAGGTTGGCAGGGCCAGGTGGTACATACCTGCGCACAGCCCCTGAGGGGCCTGAGCTTGTTCTCAGTGCTGTGGGGATTCACTGTGGTTTAGACTGGGGGGGGGGGGAGCAGTGTTCATGAGCTCATGTTCCTGAAAAGTCTGACTGCTGTATACACACTGAAGCGTGTGTGTGCGCGCTGCTGTATACAAACTGAAGCATGTGTGAGTTAGGGGTGAAGGAGAGACATTGAGGTGTAGAAGCAGAGAGACCAATTAGGAGGTGTGGTTTTTGTCTGGAGAGATGAGAGATGATGGTGGCACGGGCCACAGGAAGACAGCCTCGCCTTCCAAGGGAACCGTCAGATTCAGAGCAGTGGACTTCTGATAGACTGAATTGTGAATGAGTGAGAGGAATGTAGCCCCTAGGGGCTGGGCAATCGAGTGAATGGTGGGATCATTTTTAAGGTGGGAGTAGACTAGGTTTGGGGAAAGTGAGTTATGAATTCTGTCTGCAAAGAGAATTATGGGTACCTTGGTGGTGGGTGTGGTGACAGACCTCTGAAGGGATGTGAAGCTGGGCCTCTAAATCAGACACTGTGGTAAGCCAGCATCACTTTGATAAAGATAATGCAATAAAAAGAAATAAGCAAGAATTCTGTTGGGGAGGGCATGTAAACGTCAGGATGCCTGTTAGCTGCCTGAGATGGCTGGTCATTGGGGCCTGGTGGCTAGACCAGGGCTGGCAATTCAAGTAATCAGTCATCCTCCACACTAGCACAGAGGTGTTTAGCACCTTGGGCCAGGATGAGACCTTGAATGAGGGACAGAGGATTGGGAGCCCAGGAGTCAGCTTGGGGCCACCAAGCCATCAAGGCCCAATTGAAGAGGAGGAAAGAAAGAATCCTGGGCAGGGCCATCAGGTGGGAGGTGAGCCAGCTGAGCACAGAGCCCAGGAAGGAATCCACCGAGGAGACCCAGCTGCTACCTACTGAGGCCTGAGAGTTTTCCCGTGGCCTGGGCGCCTGCTGGAGACTGCCCACATGGGAGCTGCCCAGAGCAGGACACTTTTGAGGGTGGAGGGAGGACTCTGTGCATGAGTGCACAGGACAGCAGCAGCGACTCAGAATCGTCCCAGACAGACAAGCACCTTCTGTACCCCAGTTATGGGGCCCTTGGCAGGAGGCCGTGTAGAGAGCACATAGAAGTGGAAGCCAAGGAGAGAGGGGGGAGGGGCAGCAGCGCACAGTCTGCTGAGAGCAGGCTGCAGGCACCCCTCCCGGTCAGGAGCGAGCAGAGCTGTTGTTTTGCACACCATGGATGGCTGGATGGCTCGGAGCCTGTGCCGAGAGAAGCCAGGCGGCAAGCACACGGTACACGATTCTTCTCAGGCAAACCCGGCAAACGCGAGCCAGCCTGCAGCGACAGGACAGGGATGGGCTGCTGCTGGGGGTGTGGGCAAGGGGGCTGACTGAGGAGCACGAGCAAGCCCGATGGGTACGCTCGCTGCCTTCACTGTGGAGATGGCTTCCTGGTGTATACGCAGGCCCACACTTACCGAGTGCTGTGCTTTAAATGTGTGCTGCTTGCTCTAACAGACGTGTTCCTCAGGGAAGCTGACTTCTAATGAAGAGTTTTGCCATGAGAGGAATGGACAGACAGGGCAGGCAAGCAGAGGTGTGATTTGATTTTAAGCGTGACCCAGAAGGCTTGTATTCTGTGTGATGTTGGGTCACATGAGTTGGGGAGCACAGAGGGAAGCCAGCCATTTGTGAAGGTTTCTGAGTGTCCTGCTGAGGGCTTTGGGATTCATCCCAGCAGCCTGCACAGGAGAACCCGATGCAATGCAGGATCCATACCACAGCCCCTCAGCCCCACCTCCTACAGCTGAGGAGGGACCATCCATGACAGGGCACCAGCTCTAGGGCTTCCAGGCTGTCTTACCACTCAGGGGCTTTTTCCTAAAGCACCCAGGCCAGCCTGTGCACTGGAGGGAGTCAGCGCCCCAGGGGCAAACTTCAGCAGGAGTCAACCCCAGCTATGCTCCAGAACAACACATCTGGGGCTTGCACCCCCTCCCTCTGGCAGTGGCCAGCTCAAACCCTTTTTTGGGAGCGACAGAGGTTTCTCCTGCCACTCTCTCTTAGGAGCACCAGCACTCAAGTCCTTGTCTCAGCTTAGGCCTTCACCACCCAAATCATGAGACCCACGCAAGTCTAGAGTCTGCAGTCTACATGCCGTGCCAGACTCTTCTGAGGCAGAGGGCCCAGGAGCTGTACTATAAAGAATGCTGCTACTGCAGTGAGAACATGAGAGAGCTCACAAAGGAAGTGACGGGGCCAGATCCACTCCTGCAGAAGTTAGCTCTGGGGGCCATGTGAAGTTGAGGTTGAAGCAGCAAGGAAGAAAGCAGGGAGGCCAATTAGCCGGCTACTACCAGTGTCCCAGCAGGAGGTAACAATGAGGATGGCGGCCATGGAGGTGCCTCCCTGTGAACGTCCTTTGATTTATCTTGTGTAGCACTTGCACAGAAATGAGAGTCTCGTGCAACATCCCCCGTGCTGTGGTTTTGTAAAGCTCACATTAAGAGCATCCCACATCTACCCTTGGTACCCTCTGCTTCTGAAATTGGTTACAGCAGTCCGATGCCATGCATCTTCATTTTGTTAAATGTTGTGTTTGCAGGATCTCGACATCGGTGCCAAGAACGTGAAGCTTTATGTCAATGAAAACCTCATCTTCGATGGCAAGTTAGACAAAGGAGGCGGCGAGTCCCCAGCTGACCGAAGCATTCTGGTTGGCCTGAGGGATGAGAAGAATGAAAGAATGGAGGGCATCCTTGGCGCCCACTCAGAACAAAGCAGAGACGCCCGCAAGATGGCTGATGCAGATGGCAGCAAAGAACTGGGTCTCAGTTTCGCACAGCCAGCTGCAGCAGCAGAGGACATGGCTTCTCCTCAAGGACAGTTACCTGGCGAAAGAGTGAATTCTCCCGACTCCCTGGATGACAGTTTGTCCAAGTCAGAGGGAGAACTCAGTGTGGTAGCAGCCCCAGCCTCTGTAGATGACAGGCCGGGTGCCCCTACGCCCTCTGGGCCTGCAGAATGCCCTCCTCTTGACCAGGAGCTCTCTCTGATCCAACAGCTGGAAAACCTCACAGGCAGAAAAGTCTCAGAAGCATCAGGGAAAACCCCTTCCTGGTTACAACCTTCTTCCTCAGGGAAAGGCAGGAAGCAAGGAGTCAAGAAGCCAAAACCACTCTGGCTGGGTCCTGAGAAACCGGTGGACTGGAAAGGCAGGCTGCCGTTGGAGAATGTCGCAGCTGCGGGTCTTGGGGAGACTGAGGCTGAGGTCGGGGATAAAGGCCCCAGGCGCGATCAGGGGCGGGCGAGCAGCTGGAACATCAGTGCTGGTGAGAGAACCCAGAGGCTGGTCCCCAAAGCCTGCAGTGATGACTTGGACATCTTTAACCAGCCCCCCAACAGGGAGCACCCTGCTAGTGGGAGGAGGGGCCCAAGGAAGGACACTTTCAGCTGCTGTCAAGGCGATAGCCAGCCAGCCAGCAAAGGTAAGCTTGAACAGTGTTTGGCTTGGCCTCCACCCTGCCCGCACCAGGGCTGTGACCTGGGACAATGCCACTTCACTTCTTGGGCCTCGATTTTCTCATCTGTAAAACAGGGGAGTTCATTCCAACCAGGGGGTCACAAATTCATTGTGTCAGGGGTCACAGAGATGGCATCAGTAAGTGAAATGCATGTTGAGCACATAGATGCATTTGTCGTTGTCACCAAGATCTCCCCCTTTGCCCAGGTATATTGTCACACATGACTTTTCCCAATCTAGACTTTTTTTATTCTACCCTTGATAGTGACATTGCTCTCTAATTACTTTATTCTGAACTATTAGAAAATAGCACAAGTCTAATGATAAATAGTAACTAACTCTTGCCTGAATACTATCAAAGTACAATAGCGAGTGGTGAGGACTGTGGCAAACTTGGGAGCTCAACCTCATCCACAGGAGACAGCTGCTACTGCACTCAAGCTGCTTTTTGGCATTCAGGAGTGCCAGGCCCATGTGCCATGTCTCCCTTATCCTTTGATCAAGAGAAGTCAGAGGTGTAGAATAGTCTTATTTTCGACACTGGCAACGTATTGAGGTTATTTTCAAGCCACTACATGCATTAAAAAAAAAAAAAAAAAAAAGGCATCTCCTAGCAGTACTGACTCACCTGCTTTGTGAACTTTGCAGTAGATTATCTCTCAGGGCTCTGAATGGAGGGTATCAATGACTGGCTTTCTGAATATTTACACTCAGATTTGGCTCCTGGGAAGCATCGCCTAGCTACTACAAGTCAGACTGATGTCAGTTTTTAGAGGGATGTTGGGTTCAGAGAGCAGGGCCCTCGGGTCACCTCTGGAAAACTTTCATCAGCCCTCCCCTTTCAGCAGCACACGGTGAGCTTCCCTGCAAGGCAGAGACACTTAGTTATATTCAAAAGGACAGGTTTATTACAAAAGGGAAAGAAAAATAAAGGACGCTGGCGTAGCCATAAGCAGGCAGGAAGCTGCTCCGGCGGGGACAGGTTTGCTGAAAGAGCCGCGAGCGTAGTCACAGGCAGGCAGCCCTGGGAGGGGAGCTGCTTCTGCTGCTTTGCAAAGAGAGAAGGTCAGTGAAGAGAAACGCCCGCATAGCCACAGGCGGGCAGGGGAGCTGCCTCTTGCCAGCGTGTAAGTTGCGCGTTTTCTCTTTGGGAGGGCTCACTCCTTTGTGGGATTGTTAGCTTGTTAAATTAATATTTCTAGGGTTGGTGCCTAGGGATCTTCTTTTCTGTAATTGGTTTGACTAGATAGATTTGAAAAGACCCGTGATCTTTTTAAAATGGCCCCCAGCCTCCATATCCCCACCTCCAGCGACCTCCAGATACTTTGCTTTTCGGTAGCCCCCTTAATGGCTGTGTGCATCATTTCTACCCCCACCTCAGTTCCTGGTCTTGAGATGCCTCCTACCCAGATTTTCTGCTCTTAGCCGCCATCACAACCATTTGAATCAGACTCTGCTGCTTCCAGGTCTGGGACTTCTTAGGGGGCACTTCTGCTTCCTAAACGACAGCATCCGCAGCATCCAGTAGGAATGAGCCTCCCGCTTCTAGGGTGGTGAGGCATGAATGAGATGATGGCTTCAAAACAGTAACCCGAGTCTGGCACTGCAAAGGGCTTTGAAAGGAGCCACCATTATATCAACATGGGGGGACGTCCTTTCTTGTCCACCAGGCACCCAGGCCTCCTAAGCCACAGCTCTGTCCTCCATCCTCTGGATTCTGCTTCAGGCTGGAGGGTGCAGAAGCACAAACCCAGGAGCCATTCCCCCTGGGCCTGAATCCTGGTTCCTACCACCCACCCACACCATGAACTAAACCTGAAGTCCCTCCGAGCCTCATTTCCTTATCTGTGATGCCAGTAATACCCATCTCCTGGGGCCCTGGGAGGCCATGTACAACGCTTGGATCTCTCTCTCTGGCATGCAGGAGTGCCCAATAGACGTTGGCTGCTGCTAAGTAATGTCATCATCGCCGTCACTCCAGGGTTCTGTCCCATTGTGTGTGTGCTGCAGAACCAACGTGTGCTCTTTCCATGAACTGAATCAGCATCTACTCTGTTACTGTCCGGTGGGCCGACCCCAAGGGGCTGCGTTCAGCACCAGTCTACCCTTAGAGGTGCAGGGAACTGGTGTCGTCTTTCAGGCCTTAGGATATCAGGACAAGTCCCATAGACTCTGGGCACCTTCTTGTGGGGAGCGACTGGCTTCCCACCCCAGGCAGAGTGCCCCTCACCCTCCCCAGCCCTGAAGACCTTCACTGTCCACCTCTGGCAAGACTTACCCTAAGACTGGATAACAGGAGGAGAGCAGAGTGGGAGGGAGAGAAGAATCAAGAAGCTCTTGAGGGCAAGGCCTGTGTCTCCTCTGTGGTGGGAACCCCAAGACCAGGCACCTGGCTCTGTTGGGCCCTGAGCGTGGCGGAATGCTGGTCGGAAGAAAGCATGAAGATGGCAGGTGGGCGTGCAGCAGGTCAGGCTCCAGTGTGGGCATGTTACTCTAAGGAGCTCACTTAGTCTCGCTCCAGCCTCCTTCTATAGATAAAGACACTGTGAGGTGGAAGTAACTTTCCTCAAATCACTCAGCCGGAAGTGTTGAACCCGGGCGGTTCCACTCCTGGTCCGTGCCCCAGAGCCTTCTGGGATGCTGTGCCTGCAGCCGTCATCAGCCACCCCAGAAGAGCTGGGGGTGCAGGCCTCAGAACCACAGAGCCCGCAGGAGGTTCGAGAAGATGAGCATTATGCTAACGTGTCCACATTCAGAGGACTTTGTCTCACTTTAATTTCTTTCCAGGCATTTCGCTGCTTGGCTCCGTGCCACATTAAGAACCAAGCCCTTGAGATTTAATGCTTGTTAAGCTGGTCATGCTCACAAGGAAAGTTGCTTAGAAATTCTAAATTACCCATTACATAGAGGCAAGTCCCACAGTCATGCCCTTCAGCGGGGGCAGGCCAAGCCCGCCGAGGATGCTTGTAGAATGAAGACGACACGCTTCTTCCTGGGCCTGGAGTGGCCTGCTCATCACAGGAGAGCACCAGGAAATCCTGTCCAACAGAGCATCTCATTAGCCTGGCACCTGCCTGTGGACGCGTCTTCATCAGGGTCTGTTGGCGCCCGGTGAATGAAATCTCTCAGTCCGGTCGGTGCAGAGGTAGAATGGGATTGGGAGAGTCCTTGAGGAGCCCCTCAACTGCCCGGAAGTAGGAGGTGTAGCTGCCTGTCACCAGGCAGCAGCAAGGACCCAGCCAGCTGGCAGGCTCCAGAAGAGGCCCCTGCCCAGCCCCAGGCTCTCTGGGCCTGCAGTGACACCTCCTCCTCTCTGTGATGCGCTTTCACTCCTCTTCCCCATGAGGCCAGCTGTTCCTGGGCCCTGCAGCCCTAGGGTGACGGTTTCCTAGCTGTCGCTCCAGAATCTCTGGGGCAGTTCTGGTTCTGATTGGGTGTCCATCCGTCCCTGGTCCCATTGGCGAGGGCGGAAGGGCTGTTGCTGAGTCAGCCGGGCTCTGCTCCTTCCCGCTGCCTCTCGCCATGTCTGTTTCACTATCAACATGGACCTTGTGGCGGGGCTTTTGCCTCCCAGACACTTAAGATCAGGACTTCCTAGCGCGCATGGGTCCCCACCAAGGAGCAGCCTCAAGTCTCCAGACCCCTCCTCTCCTGACCATGGTCGCTCCCAGGCAGTAAGATGGCAGGTTTTGAAAAGCAGCAGCTTTCTGTTGTCCCTTCAGAGCCGTGGTTAGGAATGTTGACAAGGACAGGACAAAACCCTGGGGCCACTCGCTCCCTCGCAGCCACGGGCCGCAAAGGGTGCGCTCCCTGCCAGGGGAGCCTGAGCCCCAGCCCGTGTCACAGCGGAGAGGTCCAAGAGAAGGCTTACATGCCTCTGCTTTTCAAACCCAGCGCGTGCAGCTCGGGAGGAGTCAGTCAGGAGGCAGACGCAGAACAGCCGTGCCCTGCCTTTCTTACACCCTGGCCAAGAAACCCAGGCCATGTCCCCAGCACATCTCACGGGTGCCAGCCAGCCCAGCCATTCATCTCAGTCAGCGGGGATCCAGTCACAGCAAACAGAAGTTATGGCGACCCATATGGGAAGTTCCCTCTGCCAGATGTTAGGCCTCGTGCCTGGAGCAAAACATGGGGAAAAGCTCCCGGGATTGCCTTTAATGGCAGGTGAGGAGGAGGGGAGGACAGGGGCGCGGCAGATGCACAAGAACTGACAGGTGGTGGGGGAGTGTCCCTCTGCCTCCAGACCGGAACACAGGGGGTGCATCAGGGGTGGCACCATCCACTACTTCACTGGAAAACATTGATGGAGCGCTTCCGTGCACCTGGACCCAGGCCAGGCATGGGGCCACCTCAGGGAACAGGGCAGGAAGGGCCTCTCCAAGGAGGAGGATGACAAGAAGAACCAGCTGAGTGGAAACCTGGGGGAAGACTGTCCCTGTCAGGACACAGGAAGGGCAAAGGCCCTGAGGCAGGAAGGGACTGGCTATGTTGTGGAAACCAGAAAGACCAGCAAGGCTGGAGCAAGATGTCTGTGGGGGAGAAGGGTGTGAGTAGACATTGGAGAAGTAGGTGGGGACACACTCAGGTCTGGGGCTATGGCGAGGACTGCGATTGTTCTCAGTACTGCCGACACTGCCCACTGGAGGACTCATGTCAAGCTCCTTTCTCGGCACCAGGGAGTGGCAGAGTGGTAAGTCTGCATCTTCCAAGAGGTCATGGGAGTTCAAACACAGCACTTAGGGTCAAGAAGCCAGAACTTGACAGAAAATTGAGCGATGCCTGCATGGAAGCCAGAAGCTGGGTGAGGGCAAAGAGGGACAGCACTGTTGGGGGAGGATGGATGAAGCAAGACCTTGGTACACAGACTCGAGGTGTGGAGAGAAGGGGGGCTTCTGTGATGGAGAGAAGCTGTCTGCAGGGGATGGGTCATGGAGTACCAGGAAGGTATAATGTCTTGTAAGTTGGGGAGCAAGGATCCGCCTCTGGAAGAAGCTGGCCTGGGATAGCAAGCATAAGGACTGAGCAAAAATTATGTGCTTGGAGCCATGGAGTATTTGGAGAAGGTCGCTTTGTTGGAAGGTTGTGGGAGTGGTAGGGCCTTACGGACGCAAGGGACAGAAGGCCAGAAGGGGCTGACTTCAGGCATAGCTGGATCCAGGGACTCTCTTCACGTCATCACTCATGCTTCCTTTCCCATGCTGGTTTCATTCTCAGGCAAGCACCCACTCCTCCTCTCCCTCCCCCCCACCACAATGCAACAAAATGGTCCCCGGAAACTTGGTATCTACTTCCTGTCGGCTAAGCAACTCCAGTCTAAAAAGAGCCTCTCCCCCAGCTCCCCAGCCTCTCCCCCAGCTGGAGCCCAGCTTGGAAGGATGCTGTTGGTGCTCACAAAACCAGATGACCAGAAGTGGGGGGGAGGTTCCCCAAAGGAAAATCAGGGTACTGGTCTTAGGAAAAGGGAGGTGTCGTCTGCATTGGGCAGCACAATAACAAGAAGAGACTGAGAGAGGAGGTGGCAGCGGGGGTACAGCATGTGCACTGCAGAAGGGAGAGAAAATAGGATGGCGGTCGGAGGGAGCCACATGATGAGGTCGGCTCCCTTTTTCTTTTTTTCCTTTCAGGTGGGAGAGATTTATGCATGTCTGTAGGCAGAGAGCAGGGAAGGTGCCAGTGGGGAAGGAGTGATTGAAGATTCTGGAGAGAGGAGATAATTGATGGAGCCAGGCCCCCTAGGAGACAGGCAGAAAATGGAGTGCAGGGCACAGCGCGATATGAAAGGAGAAAAAACAGAATGTCTGTCATCAGCTGCTGTTTTTCCAGAATGACACTCTTAGATGGCTGTTAGCCATTGTGTGGTTAGAGGGACAGGCCTCTACCAGAGGCATAGGTCTGGGTTTCTAGATTCCACCAGGAGGGGGCTAGGGCCATCCTTTCCACCCCTTTGGGGGCCAGCGCATGCTCTGGACCAGCCTGGCCCTAGAGCCACGAGTAGAAGTCATTTCCTCACCTGGGCTGTTAGACACTTACAATCGTATCCTCTGCACCAGCCCCCAATCCAGAACTGGTCATGTGACAACGGTAGTGCCTGCCACCCACTAGGACAGGCTGCCTCTAAAGTGCCAACCTAGCTGTTCCCCACTTCCCAGCCCTTTCCAAGCTTGCACCTGCCATCCGGCAGCCTGAAAGCCCCTGTGAGTCACGTGACCGGGGTTGCTGACTCAGATGCCCTCACAGCAGCACAGCCCCCCAATAGGTGAGTTTCTGAGGAAGAGAGTGACCTGTGGTGAAGGTTCCCACACCATAAAACAGTCCTCCTTGATCTGCATGTAGCTGCCTGCCTAGAAAATTCAAAGCGCACAGAGAATACGTGACTGAGAAACAACCAGTTTCCCCACTCAAGCACCATTTTGTCTCACCTGCTGGAAGGCTCTGCAGTGTAGTTGTTACCATCTCTGCCCCCATAGTGAGTGCCAGCAGGGCCTCTAGGGTGGAGACCCCTGGAGCAAGCCGCCGCCGGTTTCTGGAATGCCCTGAGAGCCACTAAATGAGGTCATCTCTAAGGTGATGACCACTTTCACACGTGCCACTAATGCCCCCCCCCCGTCCTTCCTTCCAGAAGACGTTCGGTCCACCAGGACACCGCCGAGGCCCCGGTGGCGCAGCGAGCAGGAGCACACGCTGCGCGAGTCCTGGGACTCCCTTAGCGCCTTCGACCGCTCCCACCGAGGCCGCATCTCCAACCTGGAGGTCCAGGGCGACATCCTGGACGAGTTCCTGCAGCAGCAGAAGAGCAGCCGCCCCGGCGAGCAGCCACCGTCCTGGAAGGAGGCAGCGCGGGAGGCAGTGACAGGGCAGGACGAGCACTGCGCAGCGACAGACAGTGATGACGAGAGCGACTTCAGAATCCCCGTCCTGCCTTCTGGGCAGCACTTGGTCATCGACATCAGGACTACATGGGGGGACCGACACTACGTCGGCCTGAACGGCATAGAAATATTCAGCTCCAAGGGCGAGCCGGTGCGAATCGCCAGCATCCAGGCAGAGCCGCCTGACATCAATATTCTACCGGCCTATGGCCGAGACCCCCGGGTGGTCACCAACCTCATCGACGGGGTGAACCGGACCCAGGACGACATGCACGTCTGGCTGGCCCCCTTCACGCCCGGCCAGTCCCACACCATCTCCATCGACTTCATGCACCCTTGCCAAGTTGCCCTGATCAGGATTTGGAATTACAATAAGTCCCGGATACATTCGTTCCGTGGTGTGAAGGACATCACCATGCTGTTAGACAACCAGTGCATCTTTAAAGGAGAAATTGCCAAAGCCTCTGGAACCCTGACAGGAGGTACGGTGTGTCTGTAGAACATTCTCGTAGCCTCAACCTCCTGCTCACTGAGGCCCTGAGGAAAATGTGAGCCCGCTGGCTAGTCAGAGACAGATAGGTGTCCTTCTGGCCCTCTCCTCACTTCTGCAGCCTGAGTATGCAAGAGTTGGCCTCTTGCAAACCCTTCTTCTGGGTGCCCATTACTCAGCTTCCCCAGGGCCTGAGGCTGCAACAGGGGCTTCCGCAAGTGACTTACTGAGGGCGCCCCCCAGGAGAACCTGTAGGGCTGGGTGGGCTGCAGGTGGTGGAAGGGGGAGAAGCTAGGCAAGAATAGTTTCAGGGGAAATCTGGCCTCATCCTGACCCCAGCTCCGGAACATAAATTGCAGGGTCTGCCCTGTCTTGAGGCAAAGCAGCAGGGCTTTGAAACCCCGCAGGCTCCCTGGGCTGGGGTGTAACGCCTATGCTTCTCCAGTGCGTCTAGGTAAGCATTCCCTAAAACACACGCACACAAAAACAATTAGCAGGGATCTGCATGGGGCAGCAGCAGCATCTGCTTCAGTGCCTCTCCAGGCCTGAGACACCGTGCTTATTTCACGACCGACAGCAACGATTCTCGTCAGATGAGGCCCCTTCATGAGCTCGTATTGGTGCTTGCTGTGTGAACTCCATTCGCAAATATGCGAAGACGACTATGCACACAAATTAAGAACTGTTAGTGCGTTGGGACTGTGTAGCTCAAAGGTGAATGAGGTTAAGTCCCTGAGGTACAAATCACTGGGATTTGGGGTGAGTTGACACTTTTCTTCTTCCTGGTAACCCGTTCAGCCCCAGAGCACTTTGGAGACACCATTTTATTCACCATGGATGACGACATCCTCGAGGCCATATTCTGTTCTGATGAGACATTCGATGTGGACCTGGAGAGTCTCTGCAGCCTGCAGAGCGAGGAGGCACTGAGGAGGCCCAGCACAGCCGATGGCGAGGGCGAGGAGAGGCCCTACACCCAGGCCGGCCTGTGGGCTGAGGACCGGGACCGGGTAGGCCAGGGGCAGGGAGCCAGGGCATTGGGGGTGCCCCTGGAGAGTCAGAGCCAAGTGGGAAGAATGAAGATGAATAGCCTCTAAGCTGCTGGTGCTACCGTTTTGACATCACCCATTTTTCTACTTCATTTTTGTCCTGTGTGTCATATTTCATTCTCTAATTATTATTTTTTTAACCAAAGTGAAGAAAGTATTCAAATTTTAATCAAAGCTAGGAGGATTCAGTTCTGTGTCATCTCCATAATTGAGAGGTTGGCAGCCGGGGGAATTTTTGCTTTGGATTGCATTTTGATCACTGTTGTTTTGATAGAAGGACCAGAAATTCTTCTAATAAGCATACATGGCATTAAAATAATGGCAACCCTGGTGAGCATTTCTCAGTCTCCCTAGTGATCCAGTCGTGTGTGCTGTGCAATCATGTGTCACCCCCTGTAACAAGCCTTGGAGCGGAGTCAATTCACATCCCATTTAGGAAGCCCAGGCTGGGCTAGGACCTGCCCAAGAGCATAGAGCCAGTGAAGAAACAAGGCTGGAGCTGAAGGCAGGACTCCAAAGTCGTGCTTCTTTTTGACAGACAAGCTTTTTAAGAACTTGTTTTGAAATGGTTTGAACCAGTATTGTACCGTCAGAACTGGTCAGATCCTGTTTGAACTGTGTTTTTTATTTTCTGGTCTGGTCTGAATTGGTTTTATCCTGTCAGATACAGTTTTGCCCAGTCAGACCCAGTCTGAACCATTTTTTTATCCCATCAGAATGGCTTTTGCTGGTTTTAGCCAGTCAGAACTGGTTCTAATCAGTTCTACCTGGTCAGAAGTTGTTTAAACTGGTTTTCTCTGATCAGAATCAGTTTGAACTGTTTTTATCAGGTTTGAAACTTTTTTCTTCCCAGTCAGAACCGGTTTCAATTGGTTTGTTGGTCAGAACAGGCTTGAACCAGTTTTACATGGCCAGAAACTATGGAAATCTTAAACACCTTAGCGGCTAGTGTCAAACTCTTCCCCCACCAATAAGAGCCTCTGGCAAGGACTGAGACACAGGAGGTCAGAGCCTGCCAATATCATAGTCATAGAGCTTCCACAAAGAAAGAAAATGCAATAAAAGACACAGGGCTTCCCTGGGGTATAAGATGGGCAGCAGTAGCTATTAAAGTGGCTGACCAGCTGTGTCAGCATCACTGTATTCACCCCCTTTCCTCTGTTTCTTCCCCCCCCCCAACCTATGGGCAGGTGCTGGAGCTGGAGCCACCACCCAGTCCCCCTGCCCCTGAAGTCACCACACCAGAGCCAGGTGTCTACCACGGGATCTGTGAGTATCTTCTTTCTGGGCTGTGTCACATGAAAGAAAGACCTTTTGGGGAGGGGAAGGCTGGGGGCACTTGGATGTTTTCCTTGGACAGTTGGGCATGTTGCACACTGTGCAAAGAGGCTGGGGATGAGTGGAGGCAGAAGCTGGCAGTGTGGCCTCACTACCGCGGAGCTTCTTTGCAGTTTGCCCTCCCAGAAGGGCACTTTCACACTGTGCATGCAGACACCTGTGTGTTATTCTCACCCTCAACCTGGGAGGCAGAGCCAGAGCCCAGAAAGTATAGGAGACAGAAGCCAGAAGAGAGGAAGACATCTGTCAGCCCAGTAGTACAGCTGTCCCTTCAAACCCCACCACCGAGCAGGTGCGGAAGGAAACCTGCATCCTCCCAGCTTCAGTGGGGGTGGGGGTGGGGGCTGGCAGCAGGGATACCGGCCCAGTGTGCCAGCTCACCGGGAAGCTGGAAACCTGGATTTTTATATGAAATCTCCAGATTTTAAAATGTTGGTGATTAAATTTATAGCCTTATAAAACACCGCAGGAGCCAAACGCACAGCGTCACCAGCCAGCCGCTGTCAGTGTGTGACCTCTGAGCAAATCCCATCTGGTTTTCACCGGGAATGTTCTTCTCGCTTCCGTTCCCCTTCCAGCCAGTTCCCCCTACAATATGCACCTCCACACCAGCTTCTCCACTGCCATCTTGGGGAATCTTCAGGCTGAAGTCACAGCTGATGGTGATCTCCCTCCCGTTCCCTGCTAACAAGGCTCATGCCCACTCACAGCCCCACCTGCAGCTCTTTCTTGTCCTGTATGCTTATCATCAGCTTCCACTTATCTTCTGATGACAAGTTGAGCCATGCTATTGTCAGCTCCCTCCCCCCACCTCCCACTGTCATGTCCAGAATGAGGCTGAAGCCAGCACGTGTCGAGACCAGCCTTATCTTTGCTGCTGTCTTCCCCACATTGTCATCCTAAGCCCACCTGTACACCAGCCCTGCCCTCATCCGCTATGCCCTCCCACTCTACCCCTGCCTGTTGAAGGTGGGCTGCACCCTGCAGTGACTGGGCTCCCGGAAAGCGGCTCTGAGGTGGTGTTTCCTGGGGTGTGCTCCCAAGAGAGGCAGGAAGTGGGATTCAGGTGCAGTCACATCAGGGCCTCTGCCAGCTCCACAGGAAGTGCCCTTGGAGCTGGCCCTGAGTCTCAGGAGCCAGGCCCTGTGCTCCAGGAATGTTGGATTTGGGCTGCCCACAGAAGGGGCAAGATTAAGGGCAATTGCAGTGAAGGAGCTTAACTGGGAGTGGTCAGCCATGGGTGCTACCTACTCCTGACAGAACAAGGTCTTCAACCTGGCTGTGAAGGGTGGGACCTAGGCAGTGTCCAAGCTCCTTCCACACCCCTTTCTGAGACACTGCTGTAACCCAGCTCCTTCTGCTGTGTCCGGAGAGAACCCATCTCTGCTCCCCCTCTCTGCAAAGGCCAGTCATCCCGTAATAAAGAGAATGGTATCTGCTTTGAAGCCTCGCAGCCCCTTACCTTCCAGGATGTTCCCGATTCATTTAGGACATCCGAGGAATTTCAAAAGCCAAGGTCATGTAGACAAGAACTAGGTTGGGGGTAGTTGGTCTCTTGTCCAGGCTCTGTGCTGAAAGAGTTCAGAGAACTTGAGCGGCCCACCCCAGGCCACACAGCTAGTACCCAAACTAAGAAGAGGAGCCAGCGTGTCCAAATTCCAAGCCTCATCACTTTACCTCGGGGCTCTCATGAGAAGCTGCATCCCAACCGACATCTGTGTGAAGACTCAGGCTCCCCCGTGGCGCTGTGAGGTCCTGATGAAAGTGATCATTTCTTGTCCACTTTGATCTCCCCCACATTGGTCAGGATTCTTTTGTTCTGGGTGGTGGACAATGGAGATGTCGATTGTCTAAGTGAAGCCACTGTAAAGGCCAAGGGCTGCCAGTTTCCCTTACAGCTGGAACCAGGGGTGCATGTGACGTCACTAAGCCCTGGTGTCTCCCTCACCCCCACTCTGCCCTGTCTGGCTGTCTCTCCTGCTTCCCCTTCCATGCCCATGTGGGAGCTCTGGACATGCTGGGTCCACATCCACCTTTTGCCCTGTGATCCTAGAAAAGACACTTTCCCCGTGAGCTTTGCTCTCATCCCAGAATTCAGCCTCCTGGCCTGGCTCCGGTCACACACCCACCTGGAAACCAGTCACTGTGGCTCACCCTGGCAGGGAGGAAGGGCCAGTGAGATGGAAAAAAGATTGGCTAGACTGGAACCAGAGGTCAGGGGTGAGCCACCCAAACTGCGCTCCAGAGGAGCCATGAGCAGAAGGAAGGGGGGATGGCCAGGAGTAGCCACTGTCCCCATCACCCCACGATTTCCCCGAAGGTTCTGTCTGTAAATGTCTTTCCCACCGAACCAGCTTCTGACCTTTCTCAGAAATGTTATTTCAATGCCATGGGGAGCTGTGCCCTGGAGTAAAGCTCAGAGACATTTTTGCAGCGAGTGAAGTGTAATTTCTCAGCTTCTCTACTCAGTAGGAAGGCGGAAGAACCTCTTGACCGAGCATCCTCTGCAGGTTTGGAGGCCTGTGCTTTCTAAATCTCTTTTCTGAACTGCAGCTTTTTCCACACTGCAGCTAAAGTCCTAGGCCGACTTTACTAGCCTGTGCAAATGGAGAGAGCTTTGATAAAGTGGCCCAGGGGGGAATGCGTTGGGGTTGGTAAATATGGGCAATCCTATTAATGTTTTGAAAGGGGATATATGACTTGCTAATTTGCAGATGACACTAATTTTGGACGTTTTGCAAATATCAGCAGTGATGAATAGGAAAGGAGCGGAGAGAGTTGAAATGGGGGGAGAAATAACAAAATTAATTTCCATTTATATAAATACTAATTGATACACCAGAGGAAAATGAATATGGAGCGTGGATATTAGCTCAGAAAGGAAAGCAATCGCTTTCGGCACAGCCCCAAATTAGATGGCATTGCCCTGCCTCTTGCCAGGCAAACAAAGGGAAGGCAGGCTTGGGAGAGGCTGGACTGCTGCCTCGTGTTTTCTTGGGAAGGTGGCATCCCTCTCTCTCACTGATCCCACTCCTGAAACTCCCAGGCCTTCTCTGGGAATGGCGCCCACAGCCATTCAGATGTGGGTCAGCAACATCCCTCACTTCCATACAGGCCACTGAGAGTCCTGGCCAACAGAGCCTACATCTGTCCACTTCTTCCCCGTTTTCACCAGTACCTCCCTCGTCAGTGCCAGCAGCATCCCAGCAGCCTCCTCCTCCCTCTCCCTCCGGAGTCCAACCACAGTTCCCTTTCCCAGGTGCCAATTGGATCATGTCACACACACCCCAGCCCCTGCTTCAAAACTCACCCCTCCGATGAGACAGCTGCTTCTTTGCTGCTGAACGACCAATCCAAAATCCAGGAGCTTAGAGCCAGTCCCGCATGTTCACGACTGGCTCATAATACAGTGGTCAGCCTGCATGTTTTTCCAGGAGCTTGGCCGGTCTCCAGGGGTCTCCTGAGGTGTCTGGTGGGCCCACAGCGGAATGCTCTGGACATCTCCACCTGACCAGTTGGAACACTGTTGGCCAGAGTGATGGGTGGCTGTGTGGGCCTGGCTTCTGCTCCTCCTGGTGTCTCAAGACACCACCCCGCCCCCTGCCCTCATATTGAAAGAGCCAGCACTTGCATTCACAGACCCTGCTCATACCACCTTTGGCTTAAGCAAGTCACATGGCCTAGATTCAGGGGAAAACAACTCCACTTCTGGACAGGAAAGGCTTCAAGACACATTACAAAGAGTGGCAGGGGTGCGGGTGGGAGGAAGTAGTGGCCATTGACATGCTATTGGTGAGAAGCTCCAGTGTGCCTGTTACCGTGCTGGATGCACGTCTGTTTCACCTGTGCCCATGGTGCTCAGTTACCTTGACCCACAGCACATGGAAGGATCTGAGGCTGAATTCCAAGTGTGTTGGGATGACGGGGCCAAGAAGTCAAGCTCCAGGAAGTCGAGTGGCTTAGCCTCTCCGTGCAGCCACAAGACCACTCTGCGATCTCCCTGGGCTTCTAGTTCCTCATCCAAGCTGACCCAAGGGTCATGGGACTGCCAGCACCACAGCGCTGGTCATCTGGGAAGGTTGCAGAGGATGACCTTGGAACGCAGCCACCCACAGGGATGCGAAAAAGTAGCCAAACTTTCCAAGGATAGAAGAGTCCTCTGGGCTTGGTCCTGCTCCAGTGGAGACCATTAAGGAAAGAGTTCTGGCCAAGTATCTGACAGCTCCTGACCAAGAGCCACACACTTGAGCTTCCTGGGTAAAGGAACCACAGCGGGTCACTTGTGAACAGTCTCTGATAGAACAAGGGTAAAGTAGGGCAGGAGGCTGGCGGTGTTGCCATGGACTCCTTCCTTGACCTTGGATTCACACAAATTCTCATGATTGCAGCCAATTTGCATAATGTGTCCGGTTTCCATTTGTGGCTTCCTGATGTAGTGGCCTCCATTTGGTTACTTGTTTCATCTCTGTATTTTACTGAGCTTCTACTGTGTGCCAGGCCCCGTGCAAAATTCTGGGCACACAGTGGTCTAGAAAACCTTTAGACAGGGCTTCTACCCCCAGGAAATGAATAATCCAGCAGAGCAGAGGGACATTCACCATGTGACTACAAGAGCACACGGAGGAGGAAGGTCCCCGTGACATGACAGGCTATGAGTAGAGGCTTGACATGGCCAAAGAGGTTGGAAGAGCTTCCCTGAGGAAGGGAATGGGGGATGTGAAGGATGAGCCTCATTTAACCAGACCTGTGAGTTCCGCGGGAGAGAATGGCAAGTGCAAAGGCCCTGTGACAAGTGAGAGGAATGTAAAATGAGAGGCTGAAAGTCTGGATGGGGTGTGGGACCTGTGGGCAAGAGAAGGTTAGACAAGTAGGTAGAGGCCACACGGAAAAGACCTGTGGCCCAACAGCATGGGGAGCCACACTAGGATATTCAGTGCATGGGGGGGAGGGTGGGGAGGGTGTCATGAACAGCAGCAGCGTCCTGGGCTGAGAGCCACCAAGGGGAAGGTGCAGAGCGCAGCCTGTAAGCACATTCATTTGAGCCTGGGCTTTCAAGTTGGTAGGCTGTAGAGGCTGAAGAACAGCCCCCTTGGGGACTTCTTGGAACCGCTGATGTTCACAGCCACTTTTCTCCCATTGCAGGCCTTCAGTTGAATTTCACTGCCTCCTGGGGGGACCTGCATTACCTGGGACTCACAGGCATGGAGGTGGTGGGCAAGGATGGCCAGGCACTGCCCATCAGTCTGCACCAGATCTCTGCCTCCCCGAGAGACTTAAATGACCTCCCCGAGTACACGGACGACTCTCGGACTTTGGATAAGTAAGTGTCCCATGAAAGCACAGCTGGGGACAGCTGGGGACCCGCTCTGCTTACACTTCAAATACCAAGTAGCAGCCCCACCCCCACCTTCTCCCACACCAC
Source organism: Uropsilus gracilis (assembly GCA_004024945.1). Classification (NCBI taxonomy): domain Eukaryota; kingdom Metazoa; phylum Chordata; class Mammalia; order Eulipotyphla; family Talpidae; genus Uropsilus; species Uropsilus gracilis. The sequence goes on from PVHY01013974.1 coordinate 24,292, forward strand.
CTGGTGATACCTGTGGTCTTTCCATTTTACTGTCAAGGGAAACTGAGGCTCAGGGAAGGCTGGAAACCCCTTGGCCCACCAAAAGAGGAGGGCAGGAGCCTTTCTGTTCTTGCCACCCACTCAGCAGGCCTCATGCACAGCAGCTGCTTAGTGGACCTCGGCAGTCACGCCTGTGCTTAGACCAGGACTGAAAAGCTTTTCCTGCCGTGGCCTTGGAGGTGACTGCTGAGGCGTCCCCATGACTGGTGACAGCTGCACTTTCCGCTGCATCTGTCAGACTTCATGAGCGCAGGTGGAATCGGGTCAAGGGACCTCACCTGAGATTTGGCATCAATCCAGGGACCTCGTAACCTAAAGACTGGTGCTCGGTCTCCTGCTCCACAGAGTTCTGAGGTCTGGTGCTGCCTGGGCTTGGAATGAGAGGAGTCTAGGGCAGTCAGAGGGATGAGTGTTCAAAGCCTGGGTCTACCCTGTGCCAGGTAGTTTCTTAACCTCTTTATAGTAACGATAATGTTAATACTAACAACTGGTATTGACATGGAAGCTGCCTGAATGTCCATGCATAGATGGTTAGGTCAAGAAGACATAGCCTAACCATGCTCTAGAATATTGTTAACCCTAAGGGGAGGTGAATTGATGCCATTTGCAGGAAAGTGAAGGGAACTTGAGGGGATTGTGCACCATAAAGTCAGAGTGACAAATGCGAATACTCGACATTGATGTAATAGACAGTTTGACAAGGTGGAATCCTTACCAAAGCTCGTGGACATTAATAAATAAAAGTAGAAAGGGCTCTGAGAGCAGGGGGTGTGAGGGCAGTGATGGTGGAGAACATTAGAGTGGAAGAAGCACTTGAACTCTGAACTTGTGGATGTTGGGGGTACATTAGTCATGATGTGCCTTTCAGAGTAAAGAAACTATTGGCAGTTGCCTACTGATAGCTTTTGTCTTCTTCCACCAAGAAACAAACCAGAAAGAAAATAAAACAGTAAAGTACCACACAGAGACTGTTTAAATAAGCTGGACTCGGGAGGTACTGTTTGGAATTTGGGGGATGCTTCTCTAATCCGGGACGCAGAGAGCATAAAGTCTTACTGGCCGTTCCTTTCATCCTTCTGCTTCTCTGCTTCAGTCCATGTGCGATGCCTCCTGACATTCTGAGCTCAGGTGAAAGTGAGGCCTAAGGAGAGTAAGGTGGAAAAGTAATTGACACGAAGAAGTTGACATGCCTGCTCTGGGGAGCCTGCCTCAGAACTCAGTTTCTTAGCATATGACTGAGGGATACCCAGGGACCCCAAACTTAAGGGCTGTAAAGGGGACCTGGCCATCCATGCACACAAAAGCGAAGGAAGCAGGTTTTTCATGTGAGAGTTTGAAGTAGATTTGGTGTGCACAGAAAGAAGAAAGGATTTCAAATAATAGTTTCCCAATAAAACTCAAGAAATTACCCATCCCCTCTTGGACAAATGCCCAACTAACCAGGCTGGATCTGAAGCAGGGCCACTGAGACCCCAAAACTTGCCACACATCTAAGGTACTTTCTCTCAGGAAACCACAAGAAGGGGTTAGGCAGGTCCCAGCCACTGGGACAAAAGGAGAGACTCAGAATAGATCACAAAATAGATCACATTCTCCACCATAAGGCCAAGGTAAGAGCTGCCACTCTCTCTGCCAAGAAGCAGGAGCAGCTCCCCCCATGTCTTTCACCCTCTTGTCTCTCCCAGGTCTCTTCATGTCTCTCTTCCAGGTGTCTCTTTACCCATTCATCTCACCTCCATTTATAGATTCACATTGCTCCTTTCCAGCTGCCCCTCCGCCCTCCCACCCCCACCCCTGCAGGGAGGTGTAATCCCAGGTAACTGTGTGTTAGGTGGGGGTGGAGACAATGGTGCCTTCGGTGCTCTCCCCCTTGTATGGAGATGTAGTCTGTAACAGTTTTACACAAGGGAGGTTGGGGTTTCCATCTCCTAAAACCAGTTATTCCTGGTTTCTGTTGCTAGTCTCTGAGTGAAATGAATCTCTGAATTGCAGCATGCTCTCACCTAGCAGCCGAAAGGTATTTGATGCAGTTATTAAACGAGTTGAACTCTGTGTCTATGTGTGTTGGATATTTGATCTATCTTAGTTTTTGTTTTATGTATTTTTTTCTCAATAAAAACCACATTTGTGTCTTAGTTGATGCATGGCGGTTCTGAACTCGGAAAATAATTCTTACTTTCGAGGAGCACCTTCAGAAACATAAGAATCTGCAAAATGCAAAATAGTTTATGAATGGTTTGAATCATTTTCCACTGGTTGTAGCTGGATTCAAAGCTATTAAAAATAGAATAACTTAACCTAAAAATAATGATGATGATGATGATGACGATATAACTGATGTTCAACCTGATATTACGGCTGCCATTTTTGGAGCACTTGCTAAATGCCAGGTCTGGGCCATACTAAGCACTTATAAATATTCAAGTCTCAACCAGCTCTAAAAAAAGTACTGTTATTACCATCCCCTCTTATCAGTGCTGCCAAGGAGTTAAGTGGATGCCAGTCAGAAAGAGGCTGACCCCTGGCTACACTTAAGCCAGTTACGCTACCTTCCCTGCCTTAGTTTCCTTATCCTAGCTGGAGGGTGGGAGGGGGATCACCCCCATGTCTGTTGCAGCCCCAGTCGGGCCTGGAGTGTGAGCACAGTCAATGGATGCTCCTTCCTGCTTTTCTAGAACGTGCTGGTGACCATGTCTCTCTTGTCCTGTTCTCATATTCTGCTCACAGGCCATTTCGCACCCGACAAGTCACATTCCTGCATACTTATTTATACTTGCAGCCCCAGGACCCCACTCCCAGCTCACATCTGCACTTCTTGTTTAACCCCCCACTCCCCACTTAACCACCTCTCTACCCATATGGTGTTGCAGTAAATTCCAGTTTTTCTCTAAATATTTCACTTGGTGTCTCCAAACAATGAGAGCTTTAAAGAGAAAATGATCTCAAAACCATCATCACACCTTAAAAAAATTAACATTGATTCCTTAAATTACTAGGTCTCCTGTGTGTTCACGTCTCGCTGACAGCCCCAGCCCCCACCCGTTCTCACAGTTGTTCTTTGAATTTCGATTGCGATAAAGTCCACACACTGTGATTGCTTGATAGGACTCCTAAGCCTCTTGTAATCTCTGGGTTCCCTTGGTCTTTTTTCATTTTCTCTTGTAAATTAGCTGTTGAAGAACCAGCCTTTTTGTCCTGCAGAGCCTGGATTTTTCTGGTTGTGTCTCAGTGATGTTATTGAGCGTGTTCCCAGGACCACCACATTTGTGTAAATTGTTCATTAGAACTAGAAGCCTTATCAGATTAAGGTTGGACCCTTGTGATGAGACAAAACCCTGGGGCATGGACGTCACTACGCGTTCCGCCAGCTCACACAACGTTTGCCTGTCTGACTCTGTGGCGTTGGTGGTTCGATGCCCAGTGACCATAGCTGTATTCAGAACTGTGAAATGGTAGCACGCTGGCCCTGTGACTCCCTTTTGTCACCCAGAAAGAGAAAATCTCCCTCAATTATTTGTTGTTCTGAGGTACAATTCAAGCAGGAAGGGCCATCCAAAGGCTTCTTTCTTTCCCTTTATTTTCCAGTTCTCAAAATACCAAGTTGCTTCTCTCGCATCCTTTAAAACCCAAGTTGCTTTTGCCTATTATAAATGTGTGGATTCAGACATCTTGCATCGGAAGGGTTCTGATGTAAGCCGCGACTTTTATTCTATCAATGCTCAAATGGTTGCCTCTTGGACACTGAAAGCCCCTGAATCTTTTTTGAAAATAGTGGCTTCTGGCAACTTTCTTTCTCTCTGATGTCACAAGATATTCCAGGCACCTCTGGTGTATTTCTTGTCCCAAATGTGGAATCAGCTATTTCTCCAAGAAACCGTGACACCTCCTAGTAGGAAATGGTATTTAGAAACCATAATCTAACCACTGGGGATGCTCATTGCTACTGGGTTGGTCATTGTTTCTAGACATTTTGGTGACAGGAGCCAGGAACTATAATAGGTATCCTAAGGGTTTCTGTAGCAACTTTCCTTCACTGCAGCTATGAACATTCCAACTAGTCTCTACTCCCAAAATGGGGCAGCAGTTTTCCTGCAGAAGTAGCCCCCATCCTAGGACAGACAAGTACTTATTTTGGGAAAAAATAAAAGGTTCTCTAGTGCTAGACCTCAGGCAGGTTAATTCCACAAGCACCCCAATGTTAAATTGCTGAATTTCCTCAGTTTTCAGATGTCAGCCATTATAAGACACACCATCCATCAATTTAATAACAGCCTTTTAGAGAAAGAAGAAACATTACCTCCTTGGATGAACACTTAGATTGTAAGATTTATTCCAAAACCAAAGCTGTAAAATGTTAAAGGAAAAAATAAAGTTTATTTTAGAACCTAGGAAATGTGTCAGCAAGCCTACATTGCTCCCAGCCAGGAGCCTTCAAGTCACCAGGAAAGTTGGCAGGGTCAGGGAGGGGGACCCAAGAACCCCTAGAGTCAGTCCCCTCACCCCAGACCCAGATCTCAGTAGCTAAGCCAGATGCATAGGCCAGGGGAAGGGTCCAGGGTCTGGTGTGCTAGGTACTCCAGGGCAGTACAGTTTTGGGAACACAGGAGTTGTGTGTCCTGAGCAGGGGATCTAAACACAGCCAGGCTGGAGTGTGACATGGGCCCAGTAGTGACCAAGGGGGACATGAGGGTCCAGTCTACTAGTCCCCACCCCTGCCCCCCGAAGCTGAGGGCTGTTGGGGACACCAAGGCCATAGATTCAGGTCAAACGAGCCCCCTACAGAGGTGTCTTGTCCACTGTCAAAAGCTGCCAGTTCTGCTAGGACATTAGTGGCTCCCTCTTCCACACAAGACAGAAGGGCTCCTGCAAAATACACCATCAGGTCAATATAGCATTTTACAGGAAGTCTGGGAAAAGTCTGTAAAATCAGCATATTTTCCATTTTTGCGTATGCACTGCGGGCCCTGTTTTTATTTACAGCATCAAAAGCCACGTCCTGCCTGTCTTTTCCAGCTGTCCACGTCATCCTCCTGATTATTATTTTAACACCTGTATGTTTTACTTCCACCCTTTTTTGAGACCTTTTAGGTTACTGCTCTCCCTTTTTGCTGTGCAAGTAAATAATACTAAAATGAACATCTTTGCACAGATAGACCGTTCAACAGGTTGAGTAAATTTTCCTCCAGGGAGAGAAAAATCAGAAATGGCACCACTGGGTAAAAGGGTCCTAAAATATCACATTTCCCCCTTTTTTAAACCTTGATAATTGTCTTCCCACTTAAGCTGCTATTTTTTCTTGGGGTGGTGGTGGTGGTTGTCTAAGTTTACAGATGAGAGAGGGCCCCTTGCTGTTGGCTAAATCAGTGCCCCCTCCCCCTCTCCCCTTCATGCATCACATCCAGCCAGGCTCCCAACAGGGGGTACAGGGGGTGGGGGAGGACAAGGGAAGATAAGCTGTGTCATCTGATTTCTCCCGGCCAACTGTGCTGCCCTGGTTTCACCATTCCTTCCTGTCATGCACAGGTTAATCGATGGCGCCAACATCACCATGGAGGATGAGCATATGTGGCTGATCCCCTTCTCACCTGGGCTGGACCACGTAGTCACAATCCGCTTTGACAAAGCCGAAAGCATTGCCGGCCTGCGCTTCTGGAACTACAATAAATCTCCTGAGGACACCTATCGAGGGGTAAGCGGGGTACAGGGGCCGGGCTCAGTCCTCTCTCAGGCAAGCAGCACCTTGATGAATGGCTGGTATGGCTGCTGAGGAGAAGCATAAATCCTCTAGAACCTTCCAAATGGAGCTGGGGGTTATAGCCATTTCCTCCTGCAAATAGCAAAGGCAGGCTAGAGCCAGGGCAGATTCAGGAATCTGCAGGAGTTCCGAGGGGTTCTCAGGCCCCAACTCACAGGGGTTGAGTATGGCCTGTTGTTGTTTCATTGAGAACTTCAGGGGTCAGGCCCTGGCCTGAGGGGTTGGCACCAATTTTTCATTCACTGGACTCTGCCCTAGCTCTGGGAGGCAGGGGTTTCCCCCTTCCCCTCCCCTTCAGGTATTAAACACTGGGATTCAGAAAGGTCTCTTGTCCAGGGTCACACAGCTAGCACCAGCCCCGGTCTGGCCCCTGTGGAGCCCACAGGGTCATGTCCATACTGTGTTCCTTGCCTGCTGGTATCAAGAGGCAGGTCTTTGGGATGTGGAAAGGAGCACCTCTGGGCTTTTCTGGCCTTGCGTGACTCTGACCTGTAAAGCACTGCACTCATCCCCTCCCACCACTCAGACATGAAGATGTTTAAGGTCCCTTAAAACAAGGCGATGCAGCCCGGGCCCTGAGTCCGAATCTCAGCCTTTGGCCTAACTAGCTGTGTGGCCTTCGGCAGGTGGCCTGCTTTCTCCCAGCCTCTGTTTCCTCATCTGTGAATTGAGGAGGAGAAGGATACCTGCCCCAGGCCAGTCCCCTGTGTCCTCCTCCAGACACCGTGTCGTCGTGATCTTAGGGGGAGAATCAAGGCACCAGCCCTGGGAGGCCCCCCCAACCTCCCGAACAGTGGCTCCTCCTGGGGAGCAGTGTGTAAATCCTGCCCAAGCTGCCCCGTGTCTTCCTAAGTGTGCCTCCAGCTTCCACAGATCTCAGAAGTCAGAAGTCGGCATTCAAACAACAGCATTCTTCTTTCTCAGTGGTGCCTTTGGGCCTTCCCATTCCCTGAGCGAAGGCAGTGTGTCCAGTGGGGCTTCTGCAACCTGGTTCCCCATCTGGAAACACTGGGTCAGAGTTCCTGTTCCCAGACACAGTGCCAGTGGCAAGTGGTCACAATGGGTTTGGGGGTGGGGGAGTTGACAAGGCCTAGAGGGTGGATCCCAAAGCATCCCTCCCTGGGGAAAAGCATCCAAGGCCCCACTGGCACCGTGGGTTCAGTTCTCTGGCATGTGGCGAGAGCCAGGCCCCATACCCCTCAATTTGGGGCTTCATACCCCCTCCCCCCCCAGTGTGTACAAATGGTTTAGCCTCTCTGGAGTCTAGTTTCCTTAGTTTGAGATGGAGGTGATAAAAGGAACCCTCTCAGAGGGAAGGCACAGAGTCCTGGGAAGTCAAGGATACTTCCTGGAGGAGGTGGTACCTTTGGAGGAGGGACGGGGCCTTCAGGGTATCTGATTTCTCTGTGGCCTATTTCGCATCAGCTCACTTTCTCCACAGGGCAATCCCTAGAAGCTCTAGGCTTATGATGGATATGCTCCAAGTTAGTGGAACCGAGTGTACGTGCTTGTGCTAGAGACTGTTCTGTTCTGGATACCTTGTATATGTCAGCTCATTGCTGAGCCAGTTTGACAGATGAAGAAGTTGAGACACAGGGAGGTTAAGTAGCTCAGACAGCTACTCACAGTGGATGTCAGAGCCCCCAAGTTCATGCCTTTGACCACCAGGTAGTACTACCACAGGTCTTTACAGCCAGGTTGTCCAGAGAATGTCCGTGCCTGTCCACTGAGGCATGGGCCTTGCCTACCCTGTCCTTGCTGTCTGCCAGGGCCCAACACAGCCCCTGGTGCAGAGAAAAGATGACACTGCAATAGTGGCCCAGGCCTGATGGTCTGGGAGGTGGGCCAGACCTAGCTCCTTCTCAAGCCTGGGGCCTCTGTGAGCCTGCCGAGGCTGCCAGGGACACTGGCCATGTCCGCGCACACCGTTGTCGCTGGCACCGTTTTTTGCTTTTCTTTGTCAGGCCAAAATCGTCCACGTCTCCCTGGACGGCCTGTGCGTCTCCCCTCCGGAGGGCTTCCTCGTCCGCAAGGGTCCTGGTAACTGTCACTTTGATTTTGCTCAAGAAATTCTCTTCGTGGACTACCTGCAGCCCCGGCTGCTGTCCCAGCCGATGCAGAGGTAAGGGTGCTTCGGGATCCCATGTCCCTGCGCGGCCCCAGCCCGGCCCCTGGCACCGGCTTGGTGCGTGGCTCTGAAGCGTGTACCTGAAGGGTTTTGAAATCACGATCAAACGTGTTGCTTTTCAACTTGGCCGTGTTCTAAAGCTCAGCCAAGCCTCTCCGGAAGCCTGTGGGATGTTCCCACCTTGTCTGGGGATGTTTGGGTTTCTCACAGTCTGGAGTGCTTAAAGATTTTAAATGCTTCATTGCACTTCCTGCTGGGAAAAGAGGCTGCAGCCTGCCTGATTCCAGAAATGCCCGCTGGCCCATTCATTCGGGGGCAGGGCCTTCCTTTTCTCGTTTCTGTGTTCCTGATTTAGAAAGAGTCAACGAGAAAAATAGAGCCTAACATTTCATGGATTCATTGGGATTTCTTGGCCCCGGTCGCAGCTGCATTAAGTTCATAACAATTTGTAAATGCCACGTTAAGTTTACTCATTTAAACCCCCTGACGTCCAAACGCCAGAGGCCAAGCTCTGGAAACAAAATAAGTTTCCCTCCACTTAGCTGGGCTCACTCCTTGGGCTGGTGGCTGGGAACTGTTTTCTTTTAGCTTCATCCTTGAAATGGAAAGAAAACTGCCTGGGCTGAAGGGCACTGGCTGTGGACCAGGAGGTGTGTCACCCCCCCCCCAGGGAAGAATATGGAAGAGGGTTTCCTCCCTCCCAGGGGTTGGCTCTTAGGGCCAGATACTTTGTATTCCTCCTTTGGGGCATCCTTCCACCCACCCGCCCCACCTTTGAAGTAGGAATCATTATGCCCATTTTACAGATGTGGGAACTGAGGCCAGAGAAGCTACCTGCTCTGGATCTCAAAGCCAAGACCTTCAGAGCACTACCCTACCTTCCTCATCCTGCCCTCCTCACCTCCCACCCCACATTCCAGCCCCTTCAGCTTTCTGCAGTAAACACCCTCAGTCAGTTCCTCTCCATGGACTTGCTCCCCGGCTTAGAAAGCTTGTTTCTGACGCCTTAGTGACTGTCTTCTCCTTAGCTCAAATCTTAGCTCCCTGACCACCCCCAGGTTAGCACACTCTATCTACCATGTGCCCCCCATCTCTGTCCCACTCAGCTCTCAGCAGTGTGGACTTGCCTTGTTCGTGAGGGGCTGGAGAATAGGTGGTTGACACAGACATCCTCCCCTCCCCCTCCAGCTGAACAAGCTCGGGTCACATCTCAGGCCTGCCACCTACCCGCCACGTGACCCTTGGCGAGTGATGTCATTCTCTGTGCTCCAGTTTCCTCACCCAGCCCAGGGTTATGAAAGTGCCCACCTCCTAAGTTTGTTCTGAGGAATACAAGAGTCCCTGTCGCTTAAGCCCCAGAAGGCCCCATGCTGGCATTGGCACTGACTGAGCCTCCCCCTAGAGCGGGCACTCCTGTGAGAAGAAGCGTGTCTTTCTTTCCCCCACTGCCTCCCAGGGAACGCTAAACTGTCCTCTGTCTTCAAAGTCTGTTGACTGGGGAGTAACTGGCCAGAGACTCTGGGCTATTTCAACGTTCTATTTCCGGTGCCGTTTTTGTTTTCCCAGGGTGGACTCAAAGAGCCTGGAGCGGGCCAGCATGGACTACGAGGCGCCCCTGATGCCCTGCGGCTGTATCCTCCTCCTTGCACCTGCACACCCTAGGCCCTCTAAGACCCCAGGGCTTCAGGCAGGCTGCAGTCCGGGCAGCGGGGAAACTGAGGACAGGATGGAGGTGCTATGGCACACTGGGTGCTGCTGGGACGAGCCCCACACACCACCCCCTGCTGGCTGAGGTTCCCAGAGGTGGGGACAGAGGAGCCTGGCCTGTCCCCAGAAACCACACTGTCCCAGGACTCACGCAGGCAAGAGGTGAAGTGCAAGTGCAAAGTGGTCATAGTTCAGGTTGACTCGTCCCTCCCTGCAGCGGGCGCTCTTCACAGCGGGTTGCCTGCATTAACTCAGCCCTCACCACAGTCTTGTGAGGGGACTACTGCTCGCACCCCATTAACAGCAGAGAAATCGGGAAGCCCAGAGGATCACTTGCTCCAAACCACATAGCTGGGAAGGGTGGGGCCAGGTTGGTGAGCGTGGGCAGCTGGCCTCTAGCAGTTCTCTAGAAAGTGGCCTCTGGCCATGACAGGCCTGGGAGCTCCCTACCAGGCCCTGCCTGCTCCTGGGAATGCTGGGAGAGACTGGGAGACTGGGCTGGAGTCTCCTGATGAAGGGACTCCATGGCAGGCCACCCGGCTCATTCCTCCTGAAGCTCAGGCATCCTCCCCACTCCCCACCCCATGAGACCCTGCACACTTGAAATGGATGAAAACAGAAACAGGCACTCTTCTTGTGGTTTTAGAACCAGGGAAACTGAGGCACGAGACACTTTGAGGCCTGGGCCTTTTCTTCGCCAACATACAGGGTCTTTGTGACACACAGTGTTTCCTCCTGCTGGCAGCCTGTCCTCCTGCCCCCTCAGCCTGGTGAAAGGCTTTGGATTCTAAACACACAAAGAAAGATGCAATTTAAAGAAAATTTGATAGCGTTTATATTTTGATAGGCTTTAGCCTCGGTAAGAGAAAAAATAATATTTTTCCTCATTGTCTCCACGAACCAAAAAGAATTGCTGTTATCTTGTCATTGTTTTACTTTGTTCTCCAGAAAATTTAGTCCGTTTTTCCTTAATAACATGTCCCAGTCATTTTCCAGTTTCAGCTTCTGACCAGCTGGGGTGACCCCTATTACATCGGTCTCACTGGCCTGGAGCTGTATGATGAGCGGGGAGAAAAAATCCCTCTGTCTGAAAACAGTATCCTTTCTGGGCAGAAGGGGGCTCCATCCAGACTGAAGGGGACCTGCAAGGGGCAGGGAAAGGTGCTGGCAACCTTGAATACAGAGGGAACGTCCCTGCAGCCACCAGACCTCGGGATTGAGTGCCACTGGGCTCTGCCTACAGTCAGATGCCCACCCTTGGGGCTGAGCAAGGCAGAGTGCAGCTTCCAGCCAGCCTGATGAGACAGCCACAGCAGAAGCTCACAGGGCCTGCCCACCCCCCATCCCTTTCGAGAGCCATGAGTGCTTTAGTTTCTAAAGGCACTGACAAGGTCTGCAGGGAGGAACTAATTGTGCTGTGTTCATCTCAGTGTCTTTTTTTGAGCCCAGAACACTGTTCATGAAAGGCTCCCCTGAGAACTTGCAGGTGATTAGCCCAGCGACGTTTTAGAGTCAGTTGCTCACATTTTTTAAGATTCAGGATGTTTCACCTGAAAACCCCCATCTTCAGCTTCTCTTGGAAAATTGGCACCATGAGGCCACAGCCATGCTTTGTGACCCTGGCTGGCTCTGAGTGCCCCCCTGCCCATTCCCCCGTTGAGTCCCTCCAGTTGGTCTCAGTCCTAACCCCTCATTGTTATCTACCAGCTCCACCCCCCTCCATACATATTGTTAATATTTACTGAGGGCTTACTCTGTGCCAAGCACCGTGCCAAGGCTTGTCACATGGCACCTCACTTGTCCTCACAACAACCTTGTGAAGTGACTGCTGGTATCCTTATTTCACAGATAAGAAACCAAGACCCAGAGAGGCTGAGAAACTTGCCCAAAGTCACACAGCCAATGAGTGGTAGAGCTGGGAGCTTGGCTCCAGAGGCCATGCTCGTGACTTCTGAGTGATCTCGTGTCGCCTTCCTGACTCCTCTGGGCTCTTAATCTATGACCCCTGACCCCATGTCAGGGAACTAACTACCCAAACCCACCTACTCCTTGGGGCCTCGGGTTCCATTGGACTCTGGTGAGTCCATCAGTTTTACCATTGCCCTCTGAGAACCTCCCGTTGATTCTGGGACGGAGAGATTTTTGTGCCCATTTTACAGATGAGGAGGCGACACAGAGAGGCCACGCGACTGCTAAGGATCTCACAGCTCAGAATGGCAGAGCCACAGCTGGTCAGGCTCCCCAGCCCCTTCAGTCTAGACCTGGTCCTTACCCCCCGGCAGGATCCGGCCGTCACCTGTCCCTTCACGCACACACACAAAATCTCAGGGTTTGCTCCTGCGGTCCCCAAGGCAGCTGCAGCAACCCCAGTTCTTGCCCCCCGCAGTCTGTGAAAGTCTTCTCAGGCAGCTCTCTGCCTCGTGTCTTCCCTTGCCTTGAAGCTGGCCACCCCTTCACACTGCCCTCTCCTCCCTTCTGTGCCCTCACTACCCCAAAACATGTCTGCGTTGGCTGTCACTTCTCAGGCTGCCCAGAGCGGCCAACAGCCACAGTGCCCACCAGGCCCCCCACTGGTGTGATGGAGGCTGGGGCCACAGAGTGGCATGGGGCACAGAGCGCACAGCTTTTGGTTATGGAAGCTTAGAGACCTCCTCAGATATCGCCGCCTTCCCTGACAGCGTCAACTCCCTGGAGGGAGTGTGTGGGGACGTCCGGACCCCAGACAAGCTCATCGACCAAGTGAACGATACCAATGATGGCCGGCACATGTGGCTGGCCCCCATCCTGCCTGGCCTGGTGCGTTCCTGGAGGCTCCCAGCCAGGGCTGGGCTGGGCAACTCTTCCTCCCCTGTCTCGGTAACAGGTCTCTCTTCCAGGATGAGTTAATCTGCAACGAGCCAGCAACGAGTCGGAAAGCTTAGGTTTTACTCACACACCCAAAAAGGGGAGCACACTTCTGGACAACTGTTCTCTCTCTCTCTCTCTCTCTCTCTCTCTCTCTCTCTCTCTCTCTCCCCTCCCCCCAGGTCTCATTATGTTGCTGGGGTAGTCCTGATCCTACAGACTCAAGCGATCCCCAGCCTCAGCCTCCCAGGTAGCTGGGATTACAGGTGCCCGCTGATTTTTCGAGATGATTTTTCTAAATCATGCCCGACTGATTTTTCGAGAACCAGGTCTCGCTATGTTGCCCGGGGTAGTCTCAAACCCACAAACTCAAGCAATCCCTGTCCTCTTGCCTCCCAGTGCTTGGATTATAGGTGCACGCCACCATGCCCCACTAGCTGTTCTTTTTCTTTGCTGTGGAGTGGTTATCATAGGGAGCACTAGGGAAAGAAGGGATCACATAGGACTCTGCAGCCAGGAGCCCCGGGGTAGCCAACCTGCAGGTCTGACATCCACCTCAGGGTCTCTTCTGCCTCTTTTACTCCAGTCTACTCTGTCCTCTTTCTCCCAGTCCCATCCTTTGTTCATGTTCTTTACTGAGTCACCTGGCACTTGACCCCACCCCTGCCCTCTTCCTGGTACTGATACTGGGTGATAAAAGACACTAAAACTGACTCAGTAGGTAAACTGGTCTCTGGGTTCTTCCACCCATACACATAATTGCAAGACAACTCAGGTTCAGGGAACAATAATGAGATTTATTTAACAAACAAGGGAAAGCAAAGAGTCATTGAGGCCACAAGTGGCCAATTATCTTACAGTTACTGTCCATTCTTTAAAGTTCTAAACAGAAGGCCATGCTTACAAGATGGCATCTTCCTGCCACTCCAGATCCGAAACAAGTGTTCCAGGCAAAAGTCCATGGCTAAGAGGACATCTTCCGTATTCACACAAAAGGCCAAGGTGGCATCTCAACAGCTTTCCCTTCCCTGGAGGGTCCACAGATTCCAATTTCCAGCAGATTTACCTCTCGTCTCTGGGAGATGCCGATTCTGTTTCCAGCAGTCTCATTTCTCCCATCTTTGGGAGCTTGCAGATTCCGTGTCCAAACAAACAGCTTGTACCTGAGTTTCTACCAACTTTCTCCTCGTCCCCGAGGGGGCCACATCCTGGGATGGCCACCCTTAGGGGCTGAAACCCAGAATGGCCGCCCCTCGGGGATGAACCCTAGAAAACGGCTCATTCCTCCTTCTGCAGCTCCTTACATCTTTCATCAGAGTACCCATCCTACTGCTGCTTTCTTGCCCTTAAGGCATGCCTCAGCTGGGGCTGTTTCTTCTCACACGCCCTCCTCAAAGGGGCGCCACTGTGACAGACTAGTTTCAGCCTTGCCTTTCAGTCCCCTGTTAGAGTACCAAGTCTTCCTGGTCCACTTTTTCAACCGACTGACTATTTCCAGATCTCAGACCCGACGGTTGGTCCTGTTTGTCTGTTTGCTCTGAGGCTTGCTGTGAGCCTAGGGGTGGGACTCCGCCTGCTGCTGCTGGTCCATGATGAGGTCAGGAGAGGTCAGGAAACAGACAGAAAGACAGACAGGGCAGCTGGCTTAGCACACCCACAGGGGCCAGACAGTAGGTAACGGTATATAGCAGGGGCTGCTGGGCCCAATTCGCCACTCTGTGTGACAGGGCAGAGGAAGGGGCTACATTTTCCTTTCAGAACACAGGAAACAACGGCAGCTTTACGATAGGCTTTCCAAATCCCTCCCACCAGCTTCCATGGAGCGAATACCAGCTGTCACCCTAATCCCACCATGGTAAAGGGGAAACACAGATCTAAGAGCCCTCAGACCTGGGCAGCAAATGAGCCGCCATCTTGAGCTTGGAAGCCCTTTGCCATGGGGCATTTTTCCAACTTTCACGCTTCCATCCCCGCCCCCCCCCCCCTTTGACTGTTATTTGGTTCAATTGAAATCCAGTCAAAAGAAGCCTCTAACCAACAAACCACAGGTCCGTATCACCCACGATTAGCAGTTGCCAGAAAAAAGCAGTTTAAACAACAGGGTTTTATTAACAAGGGAAATTAACCAGGAAAACGAAAAGTCCTCAAAGCCACAAGTGGCAGTTATCTTTCCAGTCACCATTTTCAGTCCCAAAGGTCCCAAAGCCATATGTCCAAGATGGTGCCCCTTGCCCCTCCAAACCTGAGACAGGCACTCTGCAAATGACTAGTCCTTCTTCCAGTGTCTTCTCTTCACTTCCTCTCCAGTGTTCAGCGCTGCTCCGCTTCTCCAAGGCTCTTCGAATTTCTTCCACAATTGCTGATGCACACATTCAGCTTTCCAAATCCCTGGCCATCTCCAGGTACCAGCTCACTATGCCACCTTGCTGCTGTGCCACACTCCCCACACCGGCTTCTCTTCTGCCGGTCACCATGGCTCCTCACCACCACCAGCTCACTCTTCTAGGGGACTTACCCTGGCTACGTGGGCCTATTCTCTCAGTCCTCCATTCTGGGTCTCTTTCCTTTTTTTTTTCCTATCCTTGCTCCTTTTTTAATCTGCCTTTTGGCGCTTCTCGCTTATCCCTGTCTTTCTCTCAGACCCCACCCACCAGGGTATTTTGGCGCCAATACAATTTTCAACTGTGTCACTACCCTATATCACAATCAGAAGGCTGAGCCACTCAGCCGCGTGACCCCCATATCATCCTACAGCTACCTGGGGGCCACCATTGGCTAAGAACCTGTACCTGGAACCAAACACAGCCTGCCACCTGTGGCCAACATGGAATGCCTATTGCTTTACTCTTTCTTGCCCAAATTAGGGGCCCCTAATATTTGAGTCTTTGGTGGGGGGAGCTGTAGGAGGCTGTTGATTCCCACTTACTAACTGTCTCTACTCTAATCCAGACAACTTTTCCCTCTACCCCAGCGAAGGTTCGAGACAAGCTGAAAATCACCCAGCAATGCCTTCAGGGCC
>PVHY01013975.1:0-39696 GCA_004024945.1 Uropsilus gracilis
AGAAGGAAGGAAGGAGGGAGGGAAGGAAGGAAGGAAGGAAGGAAGGAAGGAAGGAAGGAAGGAAGGAAGGAAGGAAGGAAGGAAAGATATAACAAAAAAGTTGTAGAAGACTCGGAATGTGAACTATGTTACTTCTTATATAACTATTTTTAATTTTTTATGTGTTTTCCTTTTAATAAAATAAAGTTTAGTATCAAATCTTTTCAAAAGACTTTGCCCTGGAGAATCAATAAGATCTGAGGAGGACAGAGTAATTAAGTAATTAATAACTGAGAAGGACAGGATTGAGGCACTGAGGAAGAGTGGTGAGGAGGCAAGATCTGTCCTGCTTCACAGGCTTTGGAACACTTCCCTCCTTTATGTCTATAGTGCACACAGGAAGCAGTGGGATTTTCCCTTTCCGTTTATTCTGTCTCTTCCCCTGGGCTTACACGTGCTAAAAATCCTTCGAAAACTTCAACCAACTTTGGATGTGTTCACAAGGAAATAAATAAAAGGCTCAAGACAATACTGAGCCCCTTAAAGTTTCTAGTGAAACAACCGTGGCATCAGCCCTATGGAACGGAGGCTGAGCTCACCTGCCCAGGGTAATAGATCCAGGGAAGAGGCTGCACCAGCCAGCAGCCAAGTTCCTCAGGGAGGTCTGTCCTTGCTTACTGTGCTGGGTTCTTTCCATTGATTCTCTCCCCTTTTCCCAACCATGCTCCCACCCTGCCCGGGGCCCCAAGGGTATCTGGCAGTTTCAAGGTGTTTGCACTGCAAGCATTTTTGCCACTTAGAATTAATTGGTCCAAAGGCAATTTTCCTAAAAAGAGAAAATAACTAAACTAGTTAACAGCTTCATTTCTCCACTGCTGAATCAATCAACCTCTTTAAGCTTATTTAATGTACTTAAACTGGTTATTGGTTTGGTTTCAGTTTTCCATGGATGAAAGGAGAGGCCAACTATGAAGACTGATGCTATTGGTTTCTAACATAGTGTGGGACCTGGTTTTGCGCACACATTTGAAAAGTATTTGAACATTTCAGTCTAGTATATTTGCAATATACACCTATGTAGTACTTTGCATTTTGTTATTAATGTTTCATGTTTGATGATCATCTTTTGAATGTCCCTTTTCCATTCTTTCCTCTTTTTCAGCAAAATTGCCTAATGGTTCTATAGTTATGTAAAGAGAATGTTCAAGGCAAAAATGCTTGCAGTGTCCAGTAAGCAACGCTTAGTTATAGCAGGTAGATTATAGATTAGTGTGGAAATCAAAATATTTAATGTTAGTGAATGGCCATATTTAAAAGATGAATATTAATTTACATGAGTTTTTATCTACCATTACCTTAAAGGAATAATTTTTAAAAAACTGCCGCATGGGCATCCAGGAAGGGGTGGGGAGAGAGAGGGGTAAGGCTGAGAGGGGCAGAAGCAGGGAGGGCACAATGGAGTATGGTGGGAAACTGTGGGTGTTTGACTGTGGGGAGAGCTATGGTGACCACACCTGATGGGGAGAAAATGTACACTGTCAAAATACTAACAAGTATGTAAAACAATGGTACTTTATTAAAAATAAGTAAGTTAATTAATTAAAAATC
Source organism: Uropsilus gracilis (assembly GCA_004024945.1). NCBI lineage: Eukaryota > Metazoa > Chordata > Mammalia > Eulipotyphla > Talpidae > Uropsilus > Uropsilus gracilis. The sequence continues at coordinate 1,588 of PVHY01013975.1, forward strand.
CCTCAGAGTACCCCCCAAAAATGCCTCACACACAGCCTCTCCTTGCTGCCAGGCATCACCAGCAGCCTTTCTGCCCACCTCCCTGTACCCCTCACAAAGGAGCCCAAGTGTTTGTATTTGCAAGTATAAGGGAGAGTTTTGTATAAGTGAGGGGAAGGCTATAGAGAAGCAGAGAATGGCTGGTGAAGGAGGAATGTTGCACCGTCCACTTAGAGCAGTACAGACCACATGTGGTTATTGAGTAGTTCAGTGCCAAACACATTTTAATGCCAGAGACAATGTATGATGAAAAATGGACAAGATCTCATTAATAGTCTTTGAAATAGTGACTGCACGTTGACATTATGGTCTTTTAAATATATTGAGTCAAATACAATATGTCACTAGCACTTTTTAAAGAGTAATAGTAAGTAGAAGCTTTCTGTGATCCTCTCACCCCTTGGCAACACATGAGATTTTCTGAATAAAAGAAAATTCGGGGTTAGAGCTGGTACATGACACATCATTTGCAGCCAGGCCTTTTTGAACCACAGTCCATGATCTATTTCACTTAGAAATGTCTCTATAACGTACACTCCAGTGGGATGAGATTTCAAACAGAGTAGAAGTCACCTGGGTCACCTGTCCCTTGAGATTTATGCACATTTCTTTACATCATTAATTTCCTACTGAGAAGGACATCATATATCTCTTCTTCTGATCACTTCTATGTGTCTCTCTCTTCTCATCTTCTACCATTCTTGTCCACCTTATATCCCAGGCTGAGATAAGAAGTCATCAGTATCTCCTTGTCTTGATTATTCCACTAGTTTCTCTGCACATTTGGGGGGAAAGAGTGGTTTTTCTGATCTGACATTGCTCCAGTCCAGATCCTTAGAATTTTCCCCTCTACACTTAAAGAGTCTATGAAATGTCTTTTCTAAGCTAAGAGATTTCATCCAAAAGCACTTCATTACAATTTACAACTAGTTTTATGACCTCTCTATTCCTCACTCAATATTCTCATCTTTAATGTTTTCTTTTTTTATCCTCTCTAGCCATTGTGAATATTAAGTGAGACAGCACCTACAAGAGAAGACAAGACCAAACCCTTGTTAAGCACTAACTAGCATTTTTCTTAATAGGACCACAGATGTTTGTTATTAAAATAACATGTACCTTCAGCCTGTGACATGAGCAAGATAAAATGTATGGCAGATTTTCTTCAGGAAGGGGTAAGTGGGTAGCTGCCCAAAGATGCCCCTCTTTACCTGCACCTCTGCCCTTTTTACTATATTGGCATGGACTAGAGAAACTTGGTCTCAGTCCACCAGAGATTTTGGGAAGTTTCCCAGTGACAATGTGCTAACAAAAATTTTTATGGTAGACTATATTTGAATCTATAGCTTCCTATAGCTCCTGTAGCAAACTGATACAATTTTGGTAGCTTTAAAGAGCACACCTACCCTCTCTTAGTTCTGGAGACCAGAAATTGAAAGCACTTTCACTAGAACAAGAGAAAGCTGGCAGTAGGGCTGTGCAGCCTCTGGATTCTTTAGAGAAGTAGTTTCCTCTTCCCTGGTCCATGGCTACTGAGTCTATATCCAAAGTCAATAGCCGAGCATTGTCTTCAGTCCTCAGATGCTTGTACTTCTAGTTCTGTGGTCAAACCACTCTCATCTTATCTCTCTCTTATAGAACACTATGATTACATCTACTGCCCACCTGGATAACCTATGATAATCTCCCATCTTGAGATCTTCCACTTCATTATAGGCACAAAGTTCCAGGTGCCATACAAAGCAGCATACACAAATTCAGGAATTAGGACAAGAATTTTTGGCTCCATTCTTTAGATGACCACACCTTACAACTTAATAGGTAGGAATGAGGAATTTGACCGGGATTTTTTTTTTTTTTTTTCATTTGAAGACTGAAGAGGGATATACAGATGGGCAGTACTGACATTCTTCATATGGTCTCAGAGAGCAAGGATATGCCCTTCATCTCAGTCCTGGAACAAACTATTTTAAGAGGCAGTTTTTAAGTTGCATTCCTTCATGTATTCATTTTTCCATTCTCCTATTCACTATTCATTTATGATTCATCAGTTAAGATATGTCTAAAAAGATCCTACTAGGTGCCAGACACTGAGCTGAGGACTATGTAAATTTACAAGGAAGGTCTGGCAAGCAGTGGAGATGGGGTGTGGTCCTCTTGAAGTATGTTCTGAAGATTTGGTGGATTTTTGTAAAGAAGTGACACTCAGTTGAAATAGATGCAGACTTTTGTCACGCAAAGGAGGTGACAAAGAACAAGGATGGTGATATTGAGCAGCTTGGTGTTTGAGCGAAATATCCTCCTTTCCTGATGATGAGAGCACTGTTTTCACCATGGACTGAGGAGAATATTAAACTATAGATGCTTTGGTGCCATACCAGGGGTTTAATTTCATTGATCTGGTGAGTGATCTGGACATCAGGAGTTTTTTAATCTCACCAGGTGTATTTAATGTGAGTCCAGGTTTTGGGACCTCTGGTCAAATGCAAAGTCAAGAGTAAACCCCAAGATAGATAATGATGTAAAATAAAAAGAAATTCAAAAACAATATTTTTTTAAATAAAAAAATATTTCAAGAAAAGAAATAATAATACCAAGAGATAATGATGGGAGTGGGAAGGTTAGATGCTTACCCTAGAGTTGTACACTTCTTCCTAAGGAAGATCCAATGAGAGTCATTTGTTTCTAGCTGTGAATTCCAACATCTTCCATTCCCATGACAGTTTCCTCTATTGTATCTGTCTCAAGTTCTCTTGGCTTCTGATACAGTTTAGACAATAGCACTAGAAATTACTAGAATTTCCCAAGCTTATCAAGATACCACATATTGGAGCAGCTGGAGAATGAAGTCCGGACTCACTAACTGCATGACTGAGGCAAGTGACTCTTTGGCTGTTTTATCATCTGCAAAATGGAGATAAATCTGTTCTAACTCACAGGTGAGTGCCTGGTACCTTGGAGATTCTTAGGAAATAGTCGCTGTCATCTGAACTTGCTGCACAAAAGGACACCAGGGAATTACTGAAAGCAAAAACACAATTATTCAGAAGAACAGAGATCCTCAAACATATCCACTGTCGTGGCTGCTAGTCTCCACAGGCCTTGCACTTCCGGGTGTTCTTTCCCCTCACAGATAACTGGGTTGATGGCACCTCGGAATCCAGATGCTCTGGTAGTGAAATAGCATTGGTGTGGAGTCCAACATACACTCCCTTCTCCTTTATTGCATGCTACTGAGGATAAACTAGTGAAATTAACTCTTCCCCAAGACCATGTCAATGGAGTTCATGGTTTACTCACTCCAAGCTCCTTCAGTTGGAGAAGTGTGTAAGGTCTACTGATTTACCAGCTACTCTGTCTGCCCAGCATATCCTGGGTGCTCACACCATGTTCGCTCCTGTGTACAGAACCCAATTTTTTCTCCAGGAAGTGTTCTGGTTTCCTATAGGTCCACTTTTCCTTCCATCTCCCTCTCCACTCTGCTCTCTGACCCCAGAGACTGACCTGTTTGGATTTACATCAACAGTTCCCATTGGTCCTTTTTGGCTTTCAGCTGTGTTTTATCAGCAAGGCGTCTTTCAAGGCAGAGAATGAAAGAGAAGGGTATACTTGTGGTATTTATTCTTCTGAAGAATAAGAAGGCCCCCTTCTGAAGTCAGCTCAAACAGGTTCTGTTTGTGAGAGAATGTCACTACTTTTCACAAGGTGGTTGACTCAAAGGAGGCTCTTCTGGAGTTTTTGGGCAATCCTTCACCTCTTCCTGTTAGCTTAAGTGCTATGACAACCTGTGTTCTCATACTATCCCTTGTGGTTCTTCTCAACCTTGGTCACATCTTTATAATTAGTCCCTTTGTAAATTGATGCCTTTGTCCTCATTTGGATGTGTCATCTGTTTTCTATTGGGGTCTTAACATATAGAGGTTGCAAATGGAGAGTATCTTCACTTCAGGGACTGTAGGCCTCAGTCACAAGGGATGGATCAAGATTGGTCTAAACAATTCTTGTGATCTCAAATCTGTTACTGATAACTAGTTGAGGTCATTAATTCTAGGGGGGTCCAATAAATTTAAGGAAAGTTTATTGGTAGATTTCTATTAAATATAAAGACAGAAGTTATGATAGGAAAATAAAATGGAATTGTTCCAGCTGATTCCCTCTTCCATAGATACCAGTGTGAGTACTCGAAGCGTGGAGCTTCAATAGCCACCTTTTGACCATGAAGTGACAAGAAAACCAAAATCAAAGAAAAAACAAAAATCTAGCATGTGTCCACCCTAGTTGCATGTTCTCTCTCTCTCTCTCTCTCTCTCTCACACACACACACACACACACATACACATACACACACATCTATATTCCAGAGAGATAAAGAAGAGAGAAAGGAGTTAAGACACAAAGTAAATAGAAACCAATAAGAAAAAAAGCCAAAAGAAATTTAATAGCATTATTAGCAGTATTCAATATCTACTGTATATAGAGTGGAGACCCAGCAGTGTTGAGGAACTTGACTGTGTGACTTTAGATGCCATTTTAAGCAATTAACTAAAACAGGAGTTGGAGCATGGGGAAAGAAAGAAGTCAAGGAGTTTTTCTTTTACCAGGAAAAGTCCATTAGAAAAGATATGCAGATTGAGTGCAATCCCAATAATTCAGTCTTAAGGGAGAAAGAGGGACTCTTAGAGCAGTTTACCCATAAATACAACTTCTAACTAGGCTTCAATGTCCTTCCTGGAATATAGTTTTTGCTAAAGACAGCCATTTCAAGGTGGCAGATATTCCTTCCCCTAGTGTTTATATATAAAATTGTGTGTGTGTGCGTGTGTGTGTGTGTATAAAATGGGTCCTTAATGGAATTTCAGAGCTATAGCATAAAATCTGTAATCATCTATTTTGGATTGCTTTTTGGATGAGATGATTAAATGCTCTTATTGTTTAAACCACTACCTGAAATTGAGTGATAAAGATGACTACGTGCACATAATTCAGCACAAGTTGAGGTGGTATAAGCAAGGGAAGATGAAGGGGGGTGTGTGATGACCTGCCCTCATTCTTCTACCTCTACCTGCTCACAAGATAAGCTCTTCACCATCCACTGTACCTTTGTTATACCTAAAACGACATGAGGATTCACAGCCTCAGAAGTTTTTCTGGTTCAGGACTTGACATCCACTGCCATGCTACCCTAAGTGACTCCTTATTTATGTCTCTTAATCTCCTACTATGGATTCTTGATTTTGTCTCCTTGAGGTCCTCCAAAATCTGGCCTAACCTCAGCTTCTACTAATGGCATATACTGATCTCTTGGATAGTTATTCAGAACCTGTGCATTTGTAGAGAGTAGTTACCAATGAAAAGAACAATCCTTCTCAATAGATTGGGAGACAATAGCAGATATTTCTTGAATACTTACACTAGGCCATGTCTTACTGTTGTTCATGTAGTATTTATATTCCTAACAATGCTATGGAATAGGAACTAAAATTATCTATATTTTACAGAGAAAACTGAGGTTATATTAAAGAAACCCCCAAGAGAAATGGGGGTGCTCAGTTATGAGGCCTCATTCGTATTTATGAACTTGAAACAGGACCTAAAAGCTGTCATCCACAGAGAAATAAAAGTAAGATTTATTTATAAATGGAATGAAAAGTGAGAGGAGGAGATTAACTGGTCAACACTTCCTACCAGAGATACAGTTTGAACTGAGACTAACTAAAAAGTTTTGATGTCTTGATGACACCACTGAGTCACCCACAATAATATTTTTCAAAACCATGGTTCTACTCTATTTTCAAAGTATTACTCATAGGTTTTGTTAAAAGTGGCGAACATATATCCTCAGTGGCAGATCAAAGCTTGAAAATCAAGAGAGTGAGAGTACATGTTCAGTTTTTAAGACAGGCTTATCTTAAAAACTTGCTTAATTCTGTCAGTTAACTCTGCCACTAGTTCCCAGCAGCACCCCTCTTTCGGAAAGTGAGATTGTTATGCCCATGGTATACTGGGAGTTTTTCCCAGAGCCTGAGATCCCATTGGTGTAAGATGTGGGTGGGGTCCATAAAGACATCAGGGGGTGGAGTTCATTTAGGAAGTTATTTACCATGTTCAGAGTTTGCTCCTTATTGTTCCTGACACAGTTAAAATGCAAATGTTAAATCACTCATGCCTGCCTTAGACCTAATATGTTTTTAAGATGCATAAAGTACCAGTAATTCTGAGCACATCTGTCTTATTCATAATCTGAACCCTCTCATGCCCTGCCATGTTGCCCCTACCTCCTTCACTTCCTCCTTCATCACCTTTGACGTTCATCAGCTCTCACAACGCTCAGTACTGTTCCTTGGGCACCTTCTGTTCTTTCAGACCCCATTCTACAATTTTGAGACTGTCCACATTCAGAGAGATAATCTCACATTTCTTTATAAAACATATTTCACACACCCAAGTGAGCCTGACATTTTCTCTGGATAAAATGCAATGCCAAATTTACTCTTCTGGTATCTAAGTTTATTTAAAATTTAGGTTATATCTTAATCAACTTTGAAGCCTCAATCTCAGTCCTGAGAAGTTTAATAATTCATGTTTACTCCCTTTGGATGTAAGAACAGTGTCAAAGAAAGGGATTTGAGACAAATGACATTTAGAACTTTCACTAGACTCATAAGACAAACCTGCCAGCAATCTCAGAACAATGACTCTCTTAAGTAGAGTTCCAGCAGAGGGAAGCCATGTGAAACAAATCAGAAAATTCACTGCAATAAAGAGGGCTTCTTTCTGATGTCCAAGTATCTCGTAGCTCTGTTTTCCTGGAGCACTAGGTCATCTAACTTCCTTTAGACATCGGTTAAAAAGTTTTGATGTCTTGATGACACCATCTGATTCACTCACAATATTTTTCAAGAACATAGTTCTACTCTATTTTCAAAGTATTACTCATAGATTTTTTTTTAAAGGTGGTGAGCACACAATGCCTTGGTAAACCTCCTAGCACTGGCACACAGCAGAATGTCTTAAAAATAATAGGTAACCAAGGCCAGGCACGGTGGCTTGTGCCTGTAAGCTTCAGCCTATGAAGTGGCCAGGGCTAGGGAGCATATTTCAAGTCCTGCCTGGGGCCCGCAGTGAGACCTAACTCCAAAAAAATAGCTGGGCGTGGTGGTGCGAGCCTGCCATCCCAGCTACCTGGGAAGCTGAGGCTGGGGATTGCTTGAGTCTGTGGTACCCCGGGCAACGAGAGCCTGTGGCTCCACAGGTAAAAATAGCGAGACCTAGTCTCAATAATAATAATAATAATAATAATAATAATAATAATAATAATAGGTAATCACTATCCAATGGAAACAAATACATTACCAATTATTGAGCACATGGTTAACACTTAGATATATTAATACATTTAATCCTGAAACAACCCCATGAGGTAAATTTTTTCTTTAGCTTTTGCTGTGAAGTCAGAGACTTAATAAAGGTGAGCTATTTGCTTAAAATCATACACAGAGGTAACAGTACAGTCCAAATTCCAACCCAAATTTGCCTGATTCCAGAGCCCACACATTTAAGCACTTTGATACATGATTTTTTTGTATCAAAAAAAATGCTCAATTGGCATCAAAATTTCTTTATGACTTTAGATGGTCTATTTACAGTAGAGATGTGCCAGATTTTCCAGAGAGGTATATTTGCCAGATTTCAGGGTTGGGAATCAAGCCAAAGGAGGATAGCTCAGGAACTTCATGCTTTGGGAACCTTGGCTATAGGGAGCTCACTTCATAATAAATCTCTTCCTCTACTAAATTTTGAGTAATTCGTGTTGTGTCAGATTCTTGGTGATTCTTGAATTTAGAAAACCAAGTCAAAACTAAGTATATAAGTAACAAAAAGGTAGAGTCATAATTTAATTCTTCCTTGATTTATTGTGCATTGTTTTTTTTGTTTTTTTGGTTTTATTTATATTAATTTATATGCATATATTTCACATGTTTGTATTCCCCACAGATAACCCACCTCATTCCTTCCCTGACCTTTCCCTCTGACCCAACCCTCCCAGTTGTGTACTTTAGCTTGTTTCTTAGCTTGTTTTGATTTTCCTCCTGGTCTTTTGCTTATTTTTTCCTATAGCCCATATATTAGTGAAACCATTTGGTTTCTAAGTACATCCATGTTATCTGTTTTGTATTTTGAACTTCACCTAAAGAATACAATGCGCTTTTTCTTTGTTCCACAAGTTTTAGTCAATAGGAAACATCTTCCTGGGAGCTGGAATATTGGGGAATGGTAATGATGCTGCCTTATATTTTATAACAGAAAACCTTGGCAATTCTGGATGATTAGATCTGAGATTTGCAAATAGAAGCCTTTCAGAATTTGAAAGAATACAGATATACTTAAGTTATCTCTCCTTGTATAACAAAAAGTCTCAAATTTTGTGACTTAAGCCATAAAGTTGGTCCATGGTTCTGTGAATTGGACTATGTCTCTTCTGAGCTGGTTGGGGCTGATGGATTTTTGATGGCCTCGGTTTAGATAACTAGAATGACTGGACCTCTCTCTCTATGGTCCTTCATCCTTCTGACAGCTAGGTTGGGGTCATTTTCATAGTGGTTTCATAGTCAAAGAAAAAATAGTTTCAACTGTGCAAGCATCTATCAAATGCATGTTTGAGTCATTTTGGTTATATAGTTTCATTGAACAAAGCAAGTCACGTGAACCAGTCCATATGTGGCAAATGACCATTCTGTGGTATGACTATAGGGAGGTATGAACAAATTAGATATCATTACAATAAAAAATCTAACACAAGGAAGGTAGTGATTCAAAGTAGGATCAAGGCGAACTCTAGTGCTGCAGAAACATACCACTGCAGCAGACAAGAGCATGCACCTGATGACTCTGTGTTATCTGAGTGACAGATGGGAAGAGGCCTACCCCTTGCAGATACCTATCTCTTCATGCCACTATGATTTCCTCAGTACAAGGAGCAAGAGACGTTGCCTATATGGCAGCAACTGAATGACTCGCTGCCAGTACTCCAGCAGTGGGATAGCTGTGCCCTCCAGCTGCTTGAGTACACATATGACAGCATCTCCAGCTCCCTGGCCTGTAAGCAAGAGCAACATAACTGGAACTGCCACATGCACTTGACTTGTGAAGTCCATGAAGGAGTATGAGCCAGAGCTGTGGCTATTCCAGCAAGTGAGTAAATACAGAGAAAGGGCACCTGGTTAGAGACCAGGGTACCAGCAAGGTCACCCCCAAGGCAGCTCTGTAGTGGGTCCATCAGGCTGATTTGGAAATAAAAGCCTCTAGGCCCTCAAAACAGGATCTACCACAAGGCATATATTTTCAAGAGATAAAAGATTCTAAAATAAAAAAGAAATTTTGATTCTATAAACCCAATAATTTTAAAATTTAGAAGGGATCAAATCATGTAAGAAAGCCAATCTTTTCCTATAGGGATCTAATAAGTTCAAATTTTAAAAAGCAGGGACAAATTATGGGATATGATTATCACTGATAAATAAAATAATGGGACACAGCTGTAAGAATAGGGTTCAGAAAGTTAAAGAATAGACTGAGATTTGAAAAATGCACTGAGATACTAACTAGCACAGGATAGACTGTTTTACACTGGTTTACAAATCTTCATGTATATTTCTAAGCAAGGACGGAAACTGACAGACCAAGTTTCAATGTAGATAATAATGTAGCATAACATTAGTCGATGGCTGGGAAAGGCAAAACCATTCCTTTCTGATGTGTCTCCATCTTACCCACTAAAAAGAAAGAAATACAAGCCATAAAGGTTGGAATAAATGTAGTTGAGAAATACTGACCCCCTGGTTGTTGAGAAGTTAAATTAATTCAGTGCTTAAAAACTGACTTAAATTCTTAGACTTAAATTCACTACACTGTGGGGACAGTGTAGTGACAGCAACTGCAGATTCAACTGTAGACTTTTTACTTAAAAATATGGGGGGAGAGGGGATATAAGGAATAAAAGATTTCCAGAAGATCAATGAAGATCATTCATAAATTTGCTATTCAAAAGTTGCTGGTGTATTTATGGGAGGGGGAAGAGACATGGTTTCCATTTCAGAAATGTCATGCTACTAAGCTAAACATCAATTCTCCCATGAGTGTAGCAAGGATTCTTCCACTCATTGATCCTCATTCATTTATTTTAGACAACACATACATATTGATTGCTCATTTTGTGTTAAGTAGTAGATATGACAATGAATTCCTGTTCAGGGAGATCCCTATTTACCTGAAAGGCAGAACAATAAACAAACATCATGAAGGATGAATGGGACTTGACCAGATGAGAGACGATGAGTTGGAGGGTAGAGGAATTAGAACAACAAAGTAAACAGAAAAGACAACATATAAAGGGTTTGCATTACAGAGAGAAGACTGGGATGGTTAAATGTGACTGGACATTAGAGTGAGAGAGTTGAAAGGCAAATCAAAGCTTATGTTATTTAAGGGCATCAGATATAAAATGATAAATTACATTTAGCCCAAGGGTAAAAGGGACTACATCATATGTTAACTTCCAGTATAGATTTATTTCTTATTTTCAGTGAGTTTCTGTGTGTTCATATCCAAACAGATGATTTAACAGATCCTGAAAAAAGTAAATTTCTCTTAAACTAATCATGGCATTTCAGACATGTTCGTAGTTTTTTTCTGTTCAAATTATAGGTATAGAAATTGGAAGCAAGGTATCAAATGGCTGTTTGCTTTTGGTAATAAATTCAACAAGTACTCCCATTCTATTCTAGTAGTCAAAATGAAGGATCGGTAATTACATAATTAGGTAGATTCATAATGATTGGACAATTCTTTATTGAGATCAATTAGCATCAATCTTAACAGAATCTTAAGTGGTATCTAAATTTGGTCCTTTTCCTTTCATTTTCTTTTTATTCATACCTTGGGTGAAGATACATGATTATAAAATATTTTGGTAGTGTAACACCAAATACATAGGGGAACAGAATTCAAGTTCAAATGAACTCTGATGCACACTAAACAAAAAATCTGAGATAAGTCTTACATTTTGGTAAAAACTTTTGACATGACAATCACATGCAATATGAGTGCCTTGTTTGGACCCTGGTCTGAGTAAATTAATTTTGAAAAGAAGAATATGAGAAAATTTAAGAAAATTGAATATGGACTCAGTATTAGCTAATTATCAATAAAACATTATCCTATTTTGGAATGATAATGAATTTGTTGCTGTTTTATTCATTTACTTCTTTTCCCTGCAAACATTTCATCATTTCAGTGTAACCAGACAGGATACCTCCTTTTATTGCATGGTTTGCTGTCCTGTTGAAATAACTGCAAAACAAGCTCCTTCACCTCGGTTTTCTCATGATGTGGATGTTCTTGATGGATAGTTACAGGCTCTTCTTAGCAGGGCTGATGCTTGAGTCAGGTGATGAGTTGTCAAGGAGTTTATCCATCTAGTTGAAGGGCTCTTCTAACCTTAGTATTTTATGGTCTGTGAAGTTAAGTTATTCAAAATTCTTTGGGGAAAAAAACTAAGTGCTCAACTCAGTGTTATTAAACAATAAGATTTCTAATTTTATAAATAGATGGTTCTGCTTTACAAAGGCACTTGTAGCATGTACCCTGGAAAATCATTAATCAAAGAAGGACAAAAACAGTTGTAGTATTAAATGAAGAGGCAGAATTGTGGGGGAGGCAGTATAAATAATGTACTAAGGTAAGAAAGTAAATATGTCTAGGGTAAAGAAATCTAATGGGAGGCTGGTGAATTCTGAAAATTATGACTGAGACATAAGCTTGGTAATTAAATCAACACTCAATCAAGCTACTTAATTACTGTGTCATGCAGATGCTTCCTGATACTCAGAATTTAATAAAAACTCCAGTTGCATATTTTGTACATTTCTCTTAAAATCAATAGGTTCATATAACTGAAAACTCATCCAATCCAAGGGGTAAATGAGTATTAAAAAGATGAAGTGACAAAGCCACAAGGTTAATTAGAGTAAGATTCAATGAGAACCCCAAACTTTGAACTCTTGATTACTTTCTTTCTCTCAAGCAGATTAAGACAGACAAAGAGGCAGGAGCAGGCATTCACCTATGGAGCCTCATAGTTCTAGAAAAAACATAAGGCTTGTCATTTAGCTACAGAGTTGGAGTTCCATTTTAATTTTACTGTTATCTTTAAGTACTTTATGAATACAAATCAGATGACTAGAATCAGATTCTCTAGCAACAAAGGATTTATCCTCATTTAATTAGCAATTACAGCCAGTTCCCCATGGAAAAAAGATCTTGCTGGCAATGGAGGGATATGGGAAAAATAGCAAGCTGAAGACTAAGCCTTGGGTCAGACACATACAACAATCTATTGTCAGTGCAGTAATTGTCTCAGGCTCAAGTCCACTTGGGCAACTCACACCAGGAGGAAAATCTCATGCTCCCTGTGCTAAGGAGCTTATTTGCCCAATCCCAAATGTCCAAAGTCTTCCTTTGGCACATTCCCCTTAGCTATTCTCTATGCTTTTCCACAATTTCTGAGTCTGGAATCACATAAAAGTCACAAAACATGCCAGATTAATGCACCTTTTGCCAATTTCTGTGTCATTACAATTTTATAGATTAGATGTACTCATTTGATTTAGGACCCTTACCATACTAGCCTCTAAGTTCAAGTGGACTAGGAAAGCATTCGAGAAAAAAGAATGAAACATGTGGTGATAATTAAGGAATTTATAAAATACATAATAAAATCAAACTATTATTTACACACATCCTCCCCCAAGGATATCATATATTAAAAAAATTGTACTTCAATGCCCTGACAGAAGGGGGCACTCTGAAATCAAGAAACCTATTGAGTGCTCCAAATCCCTTATCTGCTACATTTTTTTTTAATGGATTATCCAGCTACATGCAAGTCATTCTGAAAACAGAATTCAGGCAACATACACATAAATCTATGTATTATACATGCATGTATTCTATGTATCACTGTAGGTTTCCACACACAGAAGGTATGCTGCATATATTTGTGGAGCTAATAGAAAAACAAAAGTTATAGCATGAATGGGAGTTTCCTTGTAAATGTTCTTTTTGATAAAGTTAACTGATGAAGTCAAAATGGAAAAAGGGTAGGAGAAAGGGGAATGAACTTAATGTTGTAACAGGTAATAGGTGAGATACAAATTATATGACTTAAAAAATTATAAGTCAAATAGTAGAAATCTAAGTAAAAAAGGTAAAATAAGAACATAAAAATTAATATATAGGTTAATGTAGAACAGAAACATTGACCCATTTTAAATACAGAGAAAAAATGTTTTAGAGCAAAAACAGACTACCCAGAGAATAAAAAGTCATGCAAAATGTATCTCAAAATACTTAAGGATGAACTTGAACTTCACATCACTCTGGTGCTCATGGGTACTTATTGTAGATTACACTTTAATCAATAAACATACCTACTTAAACAGTTTTGACAAAAGTCTATATTAGGTTATCAGCAAACCATAATTATTTCTATTAAGTAGAAAAAATATGAATAGCATTCTCTGGTCACTTTGCAATAAAATGAAAAATAAATAACAGCAATAAAAATTTAAAGCAGATTCTTCAATCTGTTAGTGGAAACTCTCCATAATTCTGATGTACAACTCAAAACTAAGAATTTCTAAATAAAACAACAAGGAAAATACTAGCTACATAATGCTAGGTGAGGGTGATAATGATAATAATAATATTGAAAATCATAATGGTTGGTATTTACTGGGAACTTGAGACTTCATATGTAAGGCAGAAATGTTTCTATAGATTTACTTAGTTAGCCACATACCTATACATAAATGTAATTACATATAAATGTACAGGTGTGATCCTGTATTTGTTCACTAGAGCTGCCATAACCAAGTACACAGATGGGTGATCTGTATATATTTGTATGCAGCTACAAAGAGATTTATTTTCTTGCAGTTCTAGAGACTGGAAACCTAAAATGAAGGTATAAGTACCACATTACACTACATAACACTATACACTGTAGTACATGTTCTTTGGTACTGGGGGTTGGGGCATCAACCTATGAATTTTGTGGAGACATCCCTTTTGGGATGCAGGCCCTTCACAAATCCTAAATTTTTTTTGAAATGGTCTTTTCTTTTTTTAAACTCCCTAGTCTATTTTTCTTTACAAACCCACACCTAGCTCTTCCCTTCTCCAAGGTAACCATACATGCACATGTCTGTTATCTTCTTTCCTATCATTTACTTCTATCAGTGATAAACACACATACACATACCCATACACTTACACACATGCATACATTTAGGAGGGATTTCCAACCTTAAAGCAGTGACATTATTAACTCCTTTCTACATTTTATTTTTATTCTTCAAGAAAAAGAAATACCTCCATGAAAATCTTTTTAACTCATTCACAATATTCCAAGGTGCAGTATTCTAGTTCATTCACCCTTCTTCCTGATGCTTTCACACTAGAAATAATACTGTGGAAACACCAAGAATGCTCAACCTCCAGCTCCAGGGTTTTTATTTCTTCGGGGCAGATTCCAAAAATAGGGTTCTGGTTTGAAGGATGACCCTATTTTTAATTCCCACCAAAGTTCACCAGGACAGTCACACTTCCCATGCCCAGAAGGGAGGAAGAGTATCTCCCTTTTAACGCTCAAGAAGCTGAGCTCAGAGGAGACTAGCAATGTGTTCAGACTCATCAATGGCAAGAGTTGGAGTCTTAAGTACTTCCAGGAAAAGGCTCTCAGATCTGTGCTTTGTCCACCAGGCTACCCACCCCCGAGTGAGTAGCACTGAATTCAGGCATTGGGGGGGGGGGGGAGAGAGAGAGAGAGAGAGAGAGAGAGAGAGAGAGAGAGAGACTATCACTCTTAAAACTCAAAGATATTTTTCTCAGCTTCACCTAAAGGCAGACTCAAAGTTGCAGCACCTTGAATCTTTCACAGATTCCCTACCTTTTGTTATGCAAATGCTACTGCCAGTTTCTCTCAGTTCCTAGCCCCAGACTGCAGGAAAAAAAAAAAGTTTAAAGTGTGTTTTTTAACCTTTTCAGCTTACCTCCATATACCTTCTGCAGCTGCTGCAGCCTAAAGAAATCAAAAATTGCAGGTCCTTATCATCCGTAGGTGCCTTACCATTACGTTCAAAGCTAGAACAGATTCTTAAAAAGAACTACTTATTTCTACCAAAGAGTTCATCTAATTATTTACTACAAAAAGAAACAAATAATAAAACCCCAACTACCCCAACATTGTCCAAAAACTTCAGTCCCTTAGTCCTGTTAACCTCACCACTTTCTTGCTCAATCCTTCAAAGTTCAGTAGCACGTATTCCAAACACAAAAATATCCTTCTTGGTGTGCTCCAGCTTCCACTAAGCATGTAATCAAAGGCGCGATGCTCTCTTCTCCTTGCTGTGTCCTCTTCACTTTAGGTGGTACAAAGAAACTGAAGTACAGGGACCAGCAAAACTTATTTTCTTCTCAGGCCTAAACTACAGCCTCTCCACCAAACATCTAAGCCAAACAGGAATTGCAAAACTCCAACATCACATTCCAAATCTCCCAACCCTTTAGGTTTCAGCAAGTACATCCAGCTTATGCTTACTAAAAGCCATGAGTCCACCAGCCCAGGCCAAAGGTCCTGGTGTCTCAGACCACCTTGCCCTGATGACCAGGCTGCCATACTCCCTCCAAAATGGTAAATGCTGCTCTTTGCTCTCAACTACATGTATATTATTTTTCCTGCAAAGACAGAGCTCAGGAAGGCATCCTGTCAGTCAGGTATGCTAATCAAAGTGCTATCATTTCTCTTTGAAACTTGCAAATCTAAAGGCTTTAGGAAGGTGACTATTTTCAAGTTTATCAGCACCACCCAGCAACAGCAGGGTAGGTATGTCAGGGGGGGAAGCTAGTTCTTCCTGCTGCTCCTGTCCACTGCTGAGCCCTCCCTGTGGCTGCTGGGTCACAGCTGCTGGGCTTGTACTATTCACAGCACATAATACCCCTCTCATAAAAGTATAATGATGTACAATTTGTAAGAATAATGATACTCCAGGAGCAGAAGTGGGCACTAGAGCTTGCTGCCACTAAATTTTATCTGAGAGGTCGCAAGAGATTGGAGTGCAATGAGAGCATGTGGCCTCTCCGCCCGATTAAACACATCACCCCAGTCGATGCACCATGAAAGTGCCAGCGAGCAGGGGACAGTGCCAACTCAGTTTTGTCCATGCACTCTACTCCTCCAGTTCTTAATTTTTTGAGTCACTAACAAATGTGCCATTCACTCAGTCCTGCTTAGTTAGTAGATTTTTTGAGAGTGAGAGAGAACGAATGCAGCCTTAATTTTAAGAATAAACAAGCTGAAGCATCTTTCTGTAGCTGTTGTCAATGGAGTTCATTTTGGGAATCCAATTATGCCTCTGGACATGTACACTGGAGAAGGTTAGCTATAATAATTCAAACAGCATCGCTGTAACAACATCCTTTCCAAATAAATTTGTGAGAAAACAAACAAGTTTCTGTTTTGACCACAGGGGGAAAAATCAGCATGGCGTTTAAATCCTTTCGCAGTGCTAAGAAAGAAGTTCTACCTACTTGTGAGTTCCAGCAGGACAGGCAGGAATAATATTTCACTTTCTCTTTGGAAAATACAATAGAGACTGGTCAGTTGGTACAGGAATGGTCTAACAGG
Organism: Uropsilus gracilis; assembly: GCA_004024945.1. NCBI lineage: Eukaryota > Metazoa > Chordata > Mammalia > Eulipotyphla > Talpidae > Uropsilus > Uropsilus gracilis. Next base: position 18,371 of record PVHY01013975.1, read on the forward strand.
GGCAAGTCATAAAATTTAACAGATCTAATTTACACCTGACTAAGCACACACCAGACATGGGCATTTCTGGATCTCTGTGGCAGACAGAAATTCTTACAGGGGTTAGGGAGGGCAGGTTTTTTTTTTTTTTTTTTTAACTAAATATCCTTTGCCAGTTTTTCCTAAAACAGAGAAAAACCTTTACCTTTTAATCTCATGCAAAAGGGGCAAGAGCCTTTATTAATCCTTAAACTTCTATACACAAGTTATCTTTGTCAATCAGATACCTGTTGCTTGCCCCTGACCTTTTGCATCCCAAACTAAAGAAGAAAAAAAAAAAAAAACTTTAAACCTATCTCTTGCTTGCCCCTTCAGGGTTATCCAGCCCACAGCCTTGCTATGTAATTCCAAAGCCATACCAAACTCTTAAAGTAAACAAAGCATTTATTACTAGCAAGAAAGAAAGTGATTATCTAAACATGTACTACAAAACAAGCATAAAAAACCCCTAGTTACCTCATTACATGTGCCACAAAATGTAATGTAAACATGAAAAAACCCAGTTACCCCATCATCTGTCCAAAACTGTCCTTTAGTCCCTGGCCACTTCATCACATGTCCAATCAGTCTGAATTCAGCAGTGCACGTCCCAAAAGCAGGATATTCCTCTTTTCTTCCACTGGCATCTGCTGTGCCTTCCTCCAAACATGTGGTTCAAGATGTGGTGTTCTTTTCTTTCAGTATCCCTCTCAGCTTTGGGCAGTAGAAAAACTCCAAAGTAAAATAGGAACTAACACCTGGTCCATTTTCTCAGGCCTCACTCAGGGCCTCTACAGAAACATCTGAATCAAACTAGATAAGACAAGCTCCAACCTAAAACTCAAATCTCCAAACTCTTTAGACTCCTTCAGCACACACCATCTGCTTATGCATACTAAGGCTATCAGTTCACCAGCCACAATTGAAATCCATGGGCCCAGGCCACCTCAGTCATCATGACAGGGCTCTCAACCTTTTCAAAAATGGCTGATCCTTTGTTTTTCTAAGTCCCTTTTATATTTTTCTCCTTATTTTCCCCACTTTTCTGGGAACAGAGCCTTTTCAATCATCTCACATCACAAAAGGCTTGTTTTGCTTTTCTCCTCCCCTTCTATCCTTCTGAAAGTAAACTATGCATCCTAATGAAGGGTCAGAATAAGCTTTGTTCACCTGGTTCTGAAACACTCAAGTCAGCAAGTCAAATCTCCATAATATTAGAAGATTCTTCTTGAATCTAGGTTCTTCCTGAAATTCACAATTCCAAAGCAAAGGGGGAGTATCTCAAATTTCCTAGTCACACAATGTTACTTATTAATGCACAACATCAGCCATGTTAATGGCAGATGCCACTCTAACAGAGCCTTGTAGGAGAAATACAAAGCAGGAAATATCAGAGTGACCCAGTTCTGTAGGGTGTGTGATTTCTCTAACCTTCAACTTTCTTTTAAACAGTTCTTTAAATAACTGAGCTTCGGGGTGTTTTTCCTTTAGTAACTAAATATTAGAATCCCTTGGAATGAAAGCTTTGGTATGAATTAAAAAGCATCCAGGAAGTAGAGTTAGGGCAAAAATCCAAAACCACAGAATCTATCTTTTTATTTGTGCAAGTGGTCTTCTCCCATTACTTCCATTTTCAGTGACCATTTGTTCCTATTCTACATAGCTGATGACAAATATTTGTATAAGGTGGTGGATTTTTTTCCAAGGTCAGTATTTTCACAACTTCCCATTGGGGTAGAAAAAGGTGGTATAATTATCCCCAATTTGCAAGTGTACATACCATTAACATACCTACATGGGATCACTAGGAATAGGTTTTGTAAGGGTCTAAATGTCCAGATGTCAGCTGTAGGCACACTCTATACAAACAGTACTGGAGTTTTTTAAAATGATCTTACCTTTGTTATGTTTCTTAAAATGATCTTACTCACCTTTGTTATGAAATACCCAAGTACTGGGAAGTCTGGACACCAGTTGGTAGTACTTGTTGAGAAACATTATGAACATGTCAGTTCTGGTAATATCTGCCATGTGTGTAATGAACAGACTGCGCATTTCCCATGCCATCAAACCCCAGCACCCCAATTCTTCATTTTGACCATAATCTTCACCTGAACTCAATTCCATCAGCCCAGGTTGATATTATATCCTAGACCCTATTTTAAAAATTGCCTTATTTTCTGTCTATGTACAACCTTCTTTTTTCCCATCTTCCTTGGTTTTTGCCTACCACTCCTGTTCCTTCACCTCAGAAACACCAGTCTTTACTTACCAGTCTGCCTGACTCCATGATCTATGAATTCAATTAGTTTTCTAAGATGTTAAATTCTCTCATTCTTTTTGTCTTTTTACTAAACTCTTAGAAAATGCTCTACAGTGAATCCATCTAAATCAGGCAACATAAAAGTTTGAGTCTTGTCAAAGTAAATGTCTTTATTGACAAGTGTCAGAATCACTACAAATTTTGATGTTCCGATTCAATTGGGCCATCTGTATTGCTTTTCAAACCATCCCCCCACCCCTTACTGCCCAGTGCCACACCACACGGTCCATCAGGTCATGGCACCCCTGTGGCTGCCCAGAGCAGCAGTGCTATACATGTGTCCCTCCTCAGTCCCTTCAAGCTAGTTCACATCTTCAGAGCCAGCCTCCAGTTACCTAACAGACCCAGTTCCCTCCCTCATTAAAAATGATGACTTCATGATACATGAATAATTTGAAATCATAATGTACAATAGACTTCAACCTTTCAATCCTCAGCCTGAAAAATTGTCTACATCCATCTCCAGCATTCTCTCCTCCCTTCCCACTCCTAAACATGGCCAAATACCCCATAGCTATTCCTGCCACCTATTGACAATCACCCGGCCATATGAATCTGTTGCACTCTTTCCAAAATCTCGAACCACTCCCTCTCAATGGATCCCCTCCCCTTGACTTACAGACTTAGTCAAGTTTTTCATACTCAAAACCAAAATGGAAAACAGCATGTGCAGCAGAAACTGTGAACACGTGACACAGACCCTTTTCTCTTCCCCTTTCATGGCACACTCGCAAACTTCAAGCTGCTGAGATCTGTATCTTCCTATAAGAGTACTTCCTTGGCCACCAGAGCTCATTTGTTCATTCAGCAAGTTCCACAGAATTGATGAACTGCCAGCCCCTACTTCTGGAGCAGCCTCCTACCAGTGACGAATGGTAATTAGTGTATAAATACCCCTGCTCTCATCAGCTTGGATAAACACTTACCTATAAGTTAACAACTACTTCTTACTACCTATGTACAACAGGCAAATTTCAAATTTATTTTTGACTTCCCTGATTTGGCATCACCGCTTGCACACTATTTTCCACATTTGCATACCATTTTCTGTAGCGAATTGAACTTAAAAGTTCTATTAAATCCCTCAGCTTCCTGAAGTTGACAGTCTTATGCTAAAACTGGTCATGGAGGAATGGAGATGAGGAATAAAGAAGATAAGTCAGACTTCCCAGATACCCTCATGTACCTCCTTAGCATTTATTCTTTTATTTCGTATGAGAATGCACAGGCCCTCCTCCACCCTGGGATGCTGATGTGCTTTCATCCCCAACAGTTTTGTTTTTGAGGACTTCTCTCAACCTGCTGGAACCCAATTAACCTGCAAGAACAGAGAGCTAGAAATGAGAGAACCTGCATTAACCGCTGGGTTCTAGAATATAAAATCCCTGCTTCCTTGCCTAGGAAAGTATTAAATCTGAGATGTGACTTACAGTCAAAAGCTCCCTGGAGGGTTGTTGGAGCAGCAGGATTTGCATCCTGGACCCTTGAGCTTCTAGTTGGATAAACACTATTCCCAATGTCTGGTATCACCAGTGTTGGAGAAGACACCTGGCCAGTGTCACAGTCTGAACTCTACCCCTCATGTTCTGAGCAAGAAGACTACCTGGAAGGGAGTGGAGCTATGCAGCCATTTTTATGATACTTTGGAAATGAGCGAGGGACATGGCCTCTGTCTCTTTTTCATGAGAACTATGTAAGGCAGCACCCTACTAGGGGGTGGATGGGTATTCATGGCCCTCCTCCATGCACCCTAACAATGACACCTCATTCCATCAGTTGGTAATTAGAGCTTCTCTTTTTCCTTCTGCCTTGTTGGTTAGGATAGATTGTTGTTTTTCATTTTCTCTTGTTGCATTAAAAATTCTCTTGTTTGCATCTGTGGCAGCCAATGGTTAGATTCAGGACTAGTGAAGACAGTTTTCAGATTCTTTGCCCAGTGGCAGATGCATACTAATGCTAGCCTCTGTAGAACATTGCCTGAAATCCTACTTCTGCTTTACTTCTTCCCCTTTCTTGCCCTCCTTCCCCATTCGCTGGTCTTCACAAAGAGCACTTCTTACTAAACCATGTGCACACTTCTAGGGAATCAACAGTAATACAAGTGAATAATAAATAAACATTGGACAACAGGAACTGTACAAAATCAAAAAAAAAGAGAGAGAAAAGAAAATGCTCTCAAGATGTGTCATTGCATTAAGCTTGTGAGGTTTTATATTACGTGTCTAAAATTAGAATGTTGTTTCTGGAAAGCATTATTTTGCTGCATTTCATAAAACCTAAGAAACCCAGTTGCAACAGTTTGTGTAAATGCATAGTTTATTCACATGCCATTGATAAAATCATGTAAATAATTTTAATACAAAAAATTGTGCTCTATCCCAGTATGCTCTTAATTTTATCATTTCACAAGAATTATTCATTAAAGTTATAAAAGTTGTATGAGTAATTTCTGAGAAATCTCTTTGGAGATTCAGGAAGATATAGATATATTATCTTTGTGAAAATCCAGCATTTTATTTGGAGAAGAAAAAAACAAATGGTGCAGAATTCTACAGTATCTTTTTTTCCTCCATGTGACCATGGTTGGAATCAATACATTGCCTCTGAGCTCCAGAGTCACCCTTTTCACCTGCTCTGTGATAAGGAGGTGGAACTTATATGTAGTTTTTCTTTGATGATGTTAAGCTTGTAAGTAGGGAACACTGAAAAATAGAAAGGGGTTTCTTTATGTGGTTCTGGTGTGGACTTCTTGTCATTCTAGTTGTGTTTGGGAAAAGTGGGTGGTGTTTGATGGCTGTGTTCCCATAATCAGCAGCAATTGTCACTGACTCACATTGAGGTTATCAGTACTCCTGTGGGCAACTCATATATTCCTCAGTCATCCAGCTTTCCTGGTAGCAACTTCGTCCTAATGAGTAAAGTATCTCACCACAAGTTGAAGGAAACTTCTGCACATTTTAGTAAATCCATCAGGTGTCACAGCTGACACTTCATAAAGCAAATGGTTCCTGGTGAAGTCTCCTTGGCTTCTGAGCAGGTGGTTCTGTACCTGCCAACTTCAGTCTCACCTACTGACTCTGAGCACCACAACAGAGCTCATTTCTACTCTACTTCATGGGCTTCAAATACCTCTTGCCAGCAAAGTCTGAATCACAGGGTTGGAGAGAACACTTCCCTCTAAAGGTTATCCCCTCCTTGAATAGCTTCCCTCAGACCTTCCCTTACCTAGGGAGGGTACTTAATGTTGAATCTTTTTTTCCCTCCCTATTAGTCATTTCCCTTTTACTCTATTTCCTTGCTAGCATTTAAAAAATATATTTTAGATGTTCCTTATGTGGACCTCTATTGGGATCCTGAGTAACAGAATGACTAAGCAACGCAAACTATCTACATTTTTAAACTGGAAAGATCTATAAACCTCCTTTAAAGTAGGTTGTTTTCAAAGAAATTAAATAGGCTGTACCCTTTAAATCTCTTCTAAAGCTGTTCTTTTACTCTTTAAATGGTTTTCAGTTTGAGGAAAAAGAAGTCACCAACCCCCAGAGTAATAACTTAAATTCTTTATATTAATCATATGACTCTATGACTACAGATGGCTAGTAATAAAACATCTAGCTGTCACTCTTGGAGTAACTTCCTACCACTGAGAACTTTACAAATAAGCATCCTGTTGAATCCTCTGACGAGTTCTGCAAGTATAACATCTTGATTTCTCTTATAGATACTGATGCTGGGGTAGAGAGATGTGTAATAATGTGCCCATGTTGCTTGACTAGTATGAGTATTAAACTAGTGCTACTGTTGAGATTTAAACCCACATGTGTAGATCCAAATCCTCTCCCTTGCTTTCCATGGCATTCTCACATAGGTATAAAATAAAACTGTTGAGATATTAAGATATTAGTTCTTTCATTTTCCCGCAACACTGGTTGGATATGCTTTAGGTTATGTAATAGCTCATGCAGGATTGGGGGGGGGAAGACTCAGAACCATTATACTGAAAAAAATTTCATTTTAAAAGCACGTTTCTCAGGCACATAGCCTTGCTCATTCGTTGCGCATTGACCCTTTTAAAGGAGCTTACATTCCCAGCAAGCCTCTGCCAGGAGTGATACTTACAAAAATTACAGTGTTTTACATCCCACTTGCATGCTTTGCCATACTACATTAGCTTGAATAGTCTTTCTGGCCCCTTTCAGGTCTCTGCACTTCATAACTCACTCTCAGCCCACTTCCATTTAAGGGACATTTATTCTTCCTCAACCCTTCTGTTCCTCCAATTGAGCTTCTAAGACCTAGCTCTATGTCTACTGTATTCTGGTGTTCCAGGTTCCATGGCCCATCACCACTACACCAAGTCTGCCTCTCTAGTCAAGTAGAAATCTGTGGTTTCCCTAATTTGGGAGTGTCTGTTTCACCAGGACTCAGATTAAAGAACAATTCTCATCTATCTGAGGACACAAGGTTGAGACCTTCACCAAGGCAGCTCTTGTGACCACCTGCTGTTGCTTAAAATAGGGCAAGCTGGATGACTTTTCTGAATGCCCTTTTCCTTTCTTGTATCTTCTCTTTTTCCCCAATACAGCCACCCTTCACTTGAATTATAAGGTAGATAATTCTATTCGCCTTCCTTCTCCAACTTCGACATTAGCTCTTCTTAACTCCCATGCCCTATTTAAGTCAAGAATATGGGCCTCCTCTGTGCATCTCTATAGCACTAAGTGATCTAAGATGCTTCTCAAATCTTTTCATAGGATTAGGAATATCTGGAGTTCAGGGACTGTGTTATTTATGTTATTGGGACTCAGCACCGTGTTACAAGGTAAGTGCTTGCTAAGCATTTAGGGGGCAGAGTATTAAGGGAAAGATGAGAGAATAACAGGAAGGTATACAAAAAGGAAGAGAGGGAGGAAGAAGGAAGGAAATATTCCATCCCTCCTATGACCATTTATATAGCATTTTATCATCAGAATTAAATTATGCTTATCATCTGACACTTAGGTTATCTAGAAAAACACTGTTTTAGGTGGCTTCTTGCTGAGCCTCTATTCTGGCCAGTCATCTTACCAAAAGACAGCAGCAATGCCATCATGTCACCACTGCCACAGTGCAAATGACATCAAACAATAGCTAACATTTGTGAACTCCCGTTATGTGCCAGACCCCTAGCTGAGCATCTTCTAGACATTATCCCATTAATCACTGCAGCCTCTCAACTGGTAGATTCTGTCCATTTCCATATAAGGAAACTACAACTTAGAGATGTGAAAGGACTTGCCAAGGTCACAATGTTTGTGAATAGCAGTGTTGAGCTACAAAATCCTTTAGACAACTCCTAATGATCACACTATTCCACGTCTCTAAGGAAGTTTTGTACCTTTCCATGCCCACAAGGCACACATGAATGAGCATGGATCCTAAATGACATGTCTATTAACTTTGATCAATAAATAAAAGATATTGAAAAAGCCCGAAGAGTTAACTTGTGGTGACATTTCCCTATTGAAAGGATGTAGAAGTCACCCCCAGCATAAAATCTGCTTACTGATTTGGGTAGCAGTGATAGGGGGGGAAAAGAAAAGGAGGAAGTTAATGGCATGATTTGTGCAACTTTCCATTAAATTGAAATAAAAAACAATAAAATGACTGCTGCACTCAAACGGGAGACATCAAGTAGACTACCATAAAGAAAATATTGCAAGAGTGAGGCTTGTGGGCAGAATCAATTCCCCAACAAACTGGAGGGATTTTTGTCTTAGATCATAATGCATGTCCTCCAATGCACAAGCTCCCTATCCACCGAGTGGGGAGAAGGCATTAGGCGGAGAAGTCACTTTCAGAAGGAAGGTAGTTGAATTTTGAACAGCAATGAAACAAGCTTCACAAAAGTTGGCTTCAAAATTAAATGGCTTGTGTGATGTTCTCTTTGACTCTGGGTGCATCAAAATAAGAAATGCTATTTCACATGCATATCCACAGCCCATTTCTCTGTCACACCACACTGCCTAGACAAGCAAATTATGTTAGAAGGAAATAACACACAAAGGGAGGTGGCTGCCTGGGGACCTATCATATGGGAATCCCTGTGATTTGTTTAATATTATTCAAAGATCAATGCAAATAGACGTGTCTAGCATTTCTGCTCGAAGTCTGGTGCAGAATCTCTTGGAAAGGCAAAAATATGAATTTTCAGCTTTGAGTCCTTAACTTCAGAAACCCTCCACTTGGGTCCTGCACATATTATATGATCCACTTTCAAGTGCTTCATTCTCAGAATGGCTGATTGTTGACTACCAGATCCTTTACTTAAGTGAAGCAGTAAGCTCCCACAAGATGTGATGACATCAAGTCCAGTCCTGCATCCTGAGATAGAACTGCACACAGAGCCTCTGAAGCTGCTGATGATAACCTCTGTAAGACCCTCAGAATTGGCTTGTTTCTTTGGTCCATTCTTTTGTTTCGAAGTCTGCTGAAATCCTAGATGTTAGAGCAACCCTCCTCCTCCTAATGCAATAAGGCCTCTTCTTCCTGATTGCAGATGGAATCTTTGTGGTATATGTAGATTCCTTGTCTGTATCAATTATTAAATTTTATCCATTTCATCTGTCAACTGATCTGATTTTGTTTTGGTGACTTAGCCAGCCTGGGAAGAAGCCAGGGGAACAGGGGAAATTTCCTCTCGTGTGATTATATGTTCATGATGCCCTGTTTGCCAAAGAGGCCACTGTTCTTTGCCCATCCCTATGTGCCCGCCCTTTTGCAGTGTGGCTCCGGGGCTCCTCCCCTCCCGTGGTAGTTTATTTCTTCTTTCTTTGTGTTTTGTGCCTGGTTTCCACCAACAGAATGTGGCAGAAAAGACACTGTGCAAGTTCTGAATCTGGGCTTCCAGAACCTGGCACTCTGCCACTCACTTCCTTTGCCTCTGATGCACTACATGAATAAGCCCCAAGCTGACCCACTGGAGGATGAGTGGCCTTGTGGCTCAAAGCCAAGTAAGGCACATTATTGTCCTGGTTAAGCCTCAGACATATGAGGATACTCAACCAACACCAGCAAATCTGTTCACTTGGTCTGCATCTGATCACTGCTACATGCAAAAATCTTGCCAAGACCAAAGCTACCAGCTATGCCCCAACTAAATCAGGGCATCACAGAATGATGACTTAAACAATTGCTATTTTAAACCTCTAAGTGTGACAGGTTTTTTAATACGCAAGAGATAATTGATAAGCCACCTCAGAATTAGCTCTATTATTTGAGGGAAGTTCTGCTAACTTTACTGAGGAAGGCAGGCTGGTGCCAGATTTTCAAAGAGGAAAAATACCCTTAAAGGTTGCTAGTGTGACATAAATACAACCTGGCTTGGTGTGCCTTGACATTCTTACAATCGAAGTAGCCAGCACCATCCATCGAGTGCTTTAGCCAAAAGTCATGCTTGAATCAGAGCAGATCTCTAAATCTAGTTACCAATTTAGGGAAAATATGAGGGGGACAAGGGAATTCGTGAAATGCCCCTGTAGTACCAAAAAATATCAGAATGCCAAAAATTTTGTAGTACAAATGCCCTGGTTTCTTTAAATAAAGAAAAACCAAGAGGAGAGATGTGAGAGTCTCTTTATAGACCTCAGAGACATATGCACCCAATATAATGTAAGTATCTTCTTTTTTTTTAGAGACTAGGTCTTTCTTGTTAGGTTGCCCAGGGTAGTCCCAAACCCACGGACTCAAGTGATCCCTAGCCTTAGCCTCCCAGGTAGCTGGAATTACAGGTGCACACCACCACGCCTGACTATTTTTTAGAGACTAGATCTCACCATTTTGCCCAGGGTAGTCTCGAAACAACAGACTCAAGCATTTCCTGGCCTCAGTCTCCCAGCACTGTGATTACAGGCACTTGCCACCATACTCAGCTTAAGGATCTTTTAAGGATCCATCATCAACCCATTATTTTTTAAAAATGCTTAGGAAATAGTCTAGAAAATTTTACTATGAGATAGATATTGAATGAAAGGGATTATCAATTTTTACCAGTAAAATATCAGTGAAGTTTCTTAACATCTGTTTTTGTGCATAGGTCCTGAAATGTTTACATCAAATAGATCTGAGGACCAGAGGAGTAAGTCTGAAGCCACTGATGATAATGAGCGGGATTATTATACTGGGTCCTCTATTTTTATTTAAAATGTCCAAATTCAAGGTTGTAAATAAAAATAAAAAGAAAAATAAAACAGCAAGAAAAAAGAAGGGAGGGAGGAGGGGATGGAAATAGGGAAGAAGAGAAAAAGGGAGAGAAGGAAGGAGGAAGGAGAGATTTAGAGAAAGCAGTCTCTCATCCCACGTTATCTTTTAAAAAAAATAGATTCCCTGAACTGAAAATTGCAATTTCAATAGCAGAGAAGATTCTGGAACATATTACTGAAATATGAAATTTAAATTAAAAAAAAATTGAAATGGAAGCTGAGCAAGCTCGGCTAGAGGGAGGTTGCTCAAGACTCCTCTTTATGCTACTGTTTCTTGACAGGCTGTCAGAGAGATCCTGTAGATATAAGACCTCTGGATTCAGCAGAGCATTTGTCAAAGTCTTTCGTGATCTTTATAAAGAAGGTGGAAATTGTGGCTTGGATGATAGCATGGCAAGGTGGATTTATGACTGGTTGGACATCCATCCCAGAGGGATGGATTAGGAACCCTTGTCAGGCTGGAGGCAGCTCTTTAGCAGAGGCTGAAGGGCTTCTGTTCAACAGGGTGGTGGTGTTTTATAGATGACAGATGAAGATATACAGGATATTGGTCAACTTGACAGGGGACATAAAGTACAGAAGACTATCTTTGAATACTGTTGATGACAGAATTATTATCTAAGCAGAGCACAACAGGCGATGACAAAAGCTAGTGTTAACAGGCAGAAATTTAATAGTGCTCATTAACAGTCAACAGAGAAAGTCAAGAATGAGGAAAAGGCAAAATCCTGTGGGTAATCAAACATATGTCTGGAAAGGACTTGCTTGAGGACAGGTGCACGTACGGAGACTTGTTTGATACAGATGAAGGGGATCCTCCCCCCATAGTTTTGTCACCATCCTCTCCTTGTTTGAGAAACACTGACCTAAAGATTTCCTCTTACTGTAAATTCTGTTAAGTCAATAATGCAAGTGGCTGCCAAAGCTAATTTGATCTGCTAGCTTGATTTTAGGGTACATTAAAACAATTACTTTTCTAGAAGAGAAGAGGGAATGAAAGCAATAATTGCATCTACCATTCAATAAGCATTTAGTAAGGGGAGGCATCATTTCAGGTGTTTTACATACATTATCTCATTTAATAGCCATATTATCCCTTCTTTGTAAATATTTATAACCTCATTTCCTAGATGAGGAAACCAAGGTCCAGGGTAGTTCAATGACTTGGCCGAAGCTTAGGGGCCAAGGAACCCCTCCCTTCCCAAACCCTTTGTTTGTGTAGCTAAAGAACACAAATGCTTGCTTTCAAACTGTCTGGGTAGATCCCACAAAATGCTGGGTTCAGTTTAGTTCTGTTGAGCACCAGCAAAAATTTCACCAGTGATGCTGTGACAAGACTAGTGAGAAAACAAATACATCACACAAGATCCACTGATGACCTCTGTGACTATGCAACAGTCTGGCTCATTGCATAGGTTGCTGGAAGACAGACATCAGCTTGAAATGGGTTTCACCATGTCTGCAGTTTGAGTTATCTGTTACTATGTGACAAACCACCCCAAAACTTTGGCTTGAGGAAATAGTAGCCTATCTTTATCTAGGTCTCTGAGAAAGTTAGTTACCTTTGCAAATAGTAAAAGATAACAGATCAAAGCAGAATTGAAAATAGGGAAGGACAGATATGATTCAGCAAAGGAAATTTCACTATGGATCATGGAAAGGCCAAGAGTCCTGTCTGTTTCCATGGTAAGAGCAAAGTGTGATGTAAACAATGGGCCTCATGCAAAAGTGAAAACTGGGTAGAACAGATGAAACTGATGATTCCAGCAACTAAGATGACACACTTTGGCTAATAAGTCAGAAGCCCCAGCCCCACATGATCCTCAAGGAAATGTGTCCCACTTAGTCCTCAGACCTGCGATGTCTACTGTGGTCTGTGTACCAGGCATCTTAGTTACAGAGGACATCAATCTAGGAGTAGATGCATGAATTTCAATCCACATTTGGAAACAGTATAGTAGGTGGGGAATATAATCATGATTTTAGCTTAAAACTTCTAGGAAAAGCACAGCAGCTTTTCCACGCTGTGGAATCTGTTGTTCATTACAAGTCAATGCGCATTTTTCCTGGAGAAAGGATGGTGATGCTATATGGATAATTGGCAGAACTCAACCAAGTTCCCAGTTGAAAAATGACCCAAGGGTTTGAAGAAGAGCTATAGATTGTGAGCAACCCCAATATCTGCTTTGAAATATAGAATTTTATATTTGGAGATGACCTTAGAAATGTTTTAAACCAAGCTCTCATCTTGCAGTTGGGAATATTGATGCCATAGAGCAAAATGACCTTTACTTCTAAGAATATTTCTCTAATATACACATTCAAAAGGAATGGTTAAAAAAATTAAAAACTTGACCTTGTAGAAATTTTTTATCAAACCATACCATTCAGAATGTATCACTTTGCCTCCCTTACAGCATGATCTAGTAGGATGAAAGAAACTGTGGGTCAGGTCTTCCATGGATTGTTTCTAGCTCCATCTTAACTAGCTCTGGATCCTTCTCTCAGGTTCTTTTCTGCTTCCTGGGAGAACTCAGCAGTGTTCAGCACACATGGTTGATGCTAAAGAAATATTTGATGAATGAATAAATGCATTTAAGCTCTAAAATTCCATGCTTGTCTGCATAATAATAAGATAAAAAAGTTTCTTGAATAGAAAAGATGTTTCATCTATCAAAATACAGATAAATTCAAATTTCTGGATTTGTGTTAAGATAAATTCACAGCAATTTTGCTTAAAATACTTTCAAAAGAGCAATTAACTTAAGGGCACTGTGATGCCCCAGAGATATTCATTCATGTCATTCATTTTATAAAGATGAGCACTTCATTTTTATTCACTGGAGAGTTAAGACCCCTGGGGACATCTGTAAAAAATGATCTCCCTTCAAGCTTCCTCTATCTTTGCTTCTCAAAGGGGGCACTGGACCAGTAGTATTAGCATCAGTATGACCAGGAAGCTTGTGAGAGGTGCACAAAATCAGTCCCACCTCCAGAGTTTAAATCTGCATTTTAACAAGAGTTCAAGGTTATATGTGCAAGCTCAAATTCAAGTTAAAAAATGCTGCCATAGATAAGTCAGCAGGCTGAGACCTTTAACAAGAAGCATCCATCCACTTTAGAGTTCATGGTTCTCTTTACCTTTGTCAAAGAACCCTCCATCTACACCACCTTCCTAAACACTCAATGATAAATAACCCCACAAAACAGTCAAGAATCCCTGAGAATATTTTTGACTACATGAAATTGCTGATATTCAACATCTTTGACCTACAATATGGCCATCACTCTAGTTCATGTAAAATATTATCTACCATTTAATGAGCACTCAGATACACCAGACTTTGATTAGTGCTTTGACCATGTTTATTCAAATCCAAGAAAATACTGTAGGAGATGGATATTAAGTTCCTCTTATAGTTGGGGAAGTTAAAGACTAGAGTAGCTTTGCTTAAGGTTACACTCTGCTAAGTTTACACAGTCAAAATGAAAACACTCATTCCTGACCCTGAGATCTTGTGTTACTCAGAATGTGAAACTCAGACCATCACATGGACAGCTGTAAAATACAGTTATAGGACCCCATCCCAGACACATTAAATCTGAATTTCTGATATTAGAACCTGGGAACCGTGTTTAGCAACTTCACTGAAAATTTGAACATACTTTATTTGGGAACTAATTGAATCTTATGTTTTCACACATGACTTCTTGACTTCTTTCCGAGTAAGTGATGGAAGACCACTGACATAGAACTCTACCTCCCCCCTGGGGTGAGTGACCACTACTCCTTGTGCCTGGCTATTTAAGCTGAGATATAATCTTATTTTGCCCACAGAAGAAACTTAACACCATCTTTGCTTCATAGGGCTTCCTGCTTGGAATATAACTTACACCATCAGAGCTCCTGGTTCTCAAGCCTTCACACTCAGATTGCAATTACACCTTTAGCTCACCACGTGTTAATTATAGGTCTTGGGACTTGCCAATCTCCAAGATCACATGAATTAGTTCTTTGTAATAAAGAGATAGCATTTACTATATCCTGTCCATCTCCCTATCCTTGGGTCCAGGCCAGAATTCAGAATTACTAAAATGTAGCTTTTCCCAGTATTGGTTTGGTTAATTAATGAACTGCCTACTCACCTCCCAAATGTTTTGATTCAGCACCTTTAAGTTGGTTATGTGCATGAAAGAGGGCAAAAGAACATACAGTTTTTCTCTCCACCACTCTCTTTTTATTCTTGTAAGACTGATATTTCAAAAACCACACTGGAGAGAGTTGTACACAACCCTTCTAAGATGATTTATTCTGATTATAAAGGCACTGATTGCAGGGAGAGCTTCTGCAGTGTTTTCCATCAGTGATCACCTAGGACTCCCATGACTCTCCCATTCAAAGATCTGATACACATCTGTGACTTCCCTTTTGTCATCATAACACAAGATTTTGTCTTGTATAAAATCTACTTTATTTGGGGCTAAAGTATAGTGGCATTAAAGCCATATAATGGCTGTGTTTCCTGGCTGATGCTTATTAGCTATGTGACCTGAGGCAACTTGCTCACTTCTCTGTGTCTCACTTCCTCATCAACATAAATTTGACAATAGTTATGGTGGGAATTAAAGGAGTTAATGTACACAGAGTCTTACAAAAAAGGTGTGCTTTATATGAAAGCAACTAACCACATGTAACTATTTCCACTATAATTAATTAAAATAGAAGAAAATTAACTTTCACTTTCATGATTGTATTAGCCACATTTCCAGTACCTGACAGCCATGTGCAAATGGTGATTACCATAGTGGACAATACAAAAGAGATATTCCCATTGTTACAAAAGTTGTAGAGCCTGAACAATTAGCAGTTACTGAGTAAGGGTTAGTTTTATTTTCCAAGACCCAAATAAGTTCAAATGCATTGAGCAGATTCTGAACTCTTCATCAGATCTCCCAGTAGGGATAAATGCAATAATAGAGTCTCAGCCACTCTTTTACTCTCTCTTCTTTTGATTCACCCATCCCTCCCTGCCTTCTGCCTTCCTGCCCTCTTTCTTCTCTCTGACTTCTTCCTTTGTTTATTTTCCATCTTCTCTTTCTCTTTTTTCGATCTCTATCTTTCTCCCAAATAGACAGGTAGCTATAAAGACCAGAGACTTTCCTAGTCCTTTGTAATTTGATACCTGAACCTTTGCTGTTTTATTTCCCTAGTAAAATGTCTGCCTCTCCAAGCTTACTATTCAAGACTCACTGCTACATTTGAGCCTGAGGGTTCCTATTATGCTCACACCACCCTCTGGAGAGGCCCCAGTTTTGTGAGTCAGAGAACTAAGCCTGTCTTTCCACTGGCTTCATCCCTTCCCTCTATCAAAGTAAAAGATTTTGACATAGATAAATGTGCACCCACTAAGTTATTTGTAGTAGCAAATGTCACTGTAATGCGATCACCCAAGCACTATTGCCATGGACTGCTGCCTGGGTCTCAGAGAAAAAGGCTAGAGAACTTTTTGTAGACAATACCACTGTAACAAGATGTGACCACTATTGCTTTCTGAAAGTACCATAATGGATATTGATTCTTAGTTTTGGAGTTTGGCTCATTAAAATACCAAACAGAATTCTATGGGGAATGAGCTATATTGATTGGTTCATTTTGTTTTATGGGTTTATTTCCTATGTAACATGTAATTGTATTTTATAGTTGCTATAATATGCAAGAATTAAAGACCTAATTTGGCTAAATAAGAATTGGCTTATAAATTATGAAACATTCTCCCCCATCAAATTCTTGGATAATTAAACAAAATTTTAGCAAATGCTATCTTTGTATATTGTTTTGCATTAGACTGGAAATGGAATAGTGGAAAAGAAACTTTTTTTTTCTCCTGTCATTTTTTAACTTTCTTAGCACTTAAGCTACTAGTGATGAATTTAGGGATTGCAGACAAGGCTGTTAAATTTTTGCTGAGGTCTATTAAGCTGTCTTTTCTTTTTCATTATTTTCTTGTAAAACCTCAAAATGAGTTGCCATCAGTGGTGTGGCAGAAAGAGCATAGACTTTTAACTGCACATATGTGACTCATATAATCTTAAAGTATGATGGATTTCCCACTTTTAACATTTCTGGAGGTCATACAATATTTCTGAAATATAATTCATCTACCTGAAAAACACTCATATCTGTGAAGCTTATTAACATTTGTTGAAATCCCACTTTGCTGTAGCTGCTACATTTGTGTGTATGTACATATACTGTATGCCATCACCATCTTCTTGATACTAAAAGGAGATGCTGAATTGGTTATTGTTCTTTTAAATTAAAGGTTAGAAAATTGGTGCTGAGAGATCTAGAAAAAACCTTATCCAAGACCTAGTCATGTGCATAGATCTGTTTGACTCCAAAGTCCTTGATCATTTGACACTCTCTGATTGTGGGTCATGCTTTTCATTTATTTTGAATAGGTACTTTGAAGAGAAAATAAAGGACAGTTTGGAAACGTGTTATAGAATGGCTTCAGAAGGGCAACCAGAGCTCTCATCTCTCAGTTTAGAGCTGATGATGGGGTCTTTTAGTACCAAACTGAGAGCTTCCCCTGAGGACACCTCCAAATCTGTGGTATTGTTGCTTTTTTTCTGTCATTTTTCACTCTTCTGGATAATTATGTGCCCTGATGTTTTGGGAAATTCCATCCCAGAAATTAACTTTATCAGTGATAGAGAAACATCTCTCTCTCCTGGTGGGAAACTAAAAGACAAAACAACTGATCAATAATAAAAAGAAGCCAAAAAATGAACAAAACTTGAAAAGTAATGGTTCAAACTGCTGGGTGCATTAGGTGAATTTTGTAGGATATGCCTAATGAGTTGCGCTAAGATATGGTTCTTGCCAAGGAAAGTAAGTAGAACATTGGTGATTTATTTAAGAGATTGTTTAGATTTGCTTGATCAATGACTGAGGTTCCAGAGGTGACATGACCTCATCAGAATTGCTCTTCTTTCTGGAATAAAATGAAATGAACAACAGGAAAGAGAGAAAGCTAAAATTCTATTCTGATCACTAAAGAATGCCTCACTTTGATTCTTTTCAAAATCTCTTTGAGTTGGATAAATGGAAGAATACAGAATCTACACTTTCCCCAGCCAGTTTCATTTTAAAAAGCATCAAAAGGAAGCCTCCAAAATGGAGATAAGGGCTGCAGCAGACAGCTACAAACAATTACTTCTTAAAACAAAACTGAAAAATAGGCTAATTAATCTACAAAGTGCAGGGTGTGCCAAGAGTGCAATAAAAATCCATCCCACTTAGCGTCAGCTTGTGTTTCAGGAAACAGAGCACTCACAAAGTGCTGTAAATTAAATTATATAGCAAAACTATGATGCCTAATTTTCATATACTCAAATATATTTCTCTAAGAGGATCAATTGGCCTAAAGCTGTTCTTTCATTCTTTTATTGACATAACATTGATTCATAACACTATATGGATTTCAGATATATAGCTTTATAAATCAACATCTATAAATATATATATTTATGTAGTATTTATAAAAATACATAATGTTATATATAACATATGTAGTATATATATATACACATGCATACTATGGTATGTTTTATACATATATAAAACACATAATGTTAAACTACTGATGAACATTGGTTTCTATTGCTGCCACACAGTTGACCTTGTTTAGCATTCTTAATATAACAGATTACTTGCTACCAACTGCAAATGCCTAGATAACCCATGTTACTGAGATTGCATCTTGAAATTCTTATCAGTTGGGCTATGTGGGTGACTCAGACCAGGTTGGCACAACAGATGCTGTAAGGAGGTTAACTTTCAGATCTATTTTGTTTGTTTTTAAAATTAGTAATAAATATTAATTTATTTTATTGGAATAATATTGGTTTACAACACTGTCTACGAATTAGTGGAATAGGTTCATATCTCCTTAGATATATGTCTTCATACCATCCTTACCACTAAAGCATAACAATCATTGAACTCCCTCCTGACTTTGTTCCTATCCCCTTCCATTCCTTCTAGTAGTACTACTTCTAGGGTTTACATTGATCTTATTTGGTCCATACCAAAGTTCTCTTTCTCTATATTCTATATGTGAATGAAATTATACAGATCTATTTTAAAGGTAGAAGTAAAAGAATTTTCTTTAATTACATACTAATGTAGTTTATGAGAAAGATGGAGAAAGGGTGGTGTAAGGACTTTTGACTTTGAGCACAAGGAAGATGGTCATTCCCTAAAGTGAGATGAAGAAGCCTCTGGACAAAGTCCATCTGCTTGGGCAGAGAAGCTTGATTTAGACAGGCAGAGCTTGAAACATTCACTGGTCTTCTAGGTAGAAGAGCAGTAGGTATTCTAGGTAAATAGGCAGTTGAATAACTGAGATAGGAGGAAGATTAATGTCTAGTGTTAGCTTATTTTATTGTAGGGACTATGTTTTCACTACCTTGTTTAATTCCACAGAAATCTATGTGACAGATATTTCACTTTAGCCTTGTCTCATTTTAAAGGTGTTCTGGTGATTGGTGAACTGTGGTTGTAACACGTGAAACAGGAAGACTGTATTCCCACAATACAGGCAACAATACAAATCAACATTATCTCAATTTTTAAAAATACAAGATAGATATCGACTATCAAAGAATTTGAATATCTTTGTTGAGATCTTAATAATGGTTAATAGGGGGGCTGGCATTCAAATCCAGTTTGCTGATGACAAAATTACACTCTTTTTTTCTTTTTGTTAAGCTGTGCCTCCCCCATGTTGCATATCAGAGGTACGTACCACAGGGCTATTGAGACAGCTCAGCTGTAAGCATCCTGCAAGGTTCCATCTTCCTCTATCTTCTTGTTCCATCATCCCCATATTTCCCTTTCCAGAATAGATCAAAATAGCTGACTGTCATGGATGTGATCCAAACAGCAGGAAAGAAGGAAGAAAAATAAGCCTATTTGAAAGTTGTATATATCATTTCTATTCACATTCCATTGGCAACAATTTAATCATATGGCCACCTCTAGCAGCAATGAGCAATGTTATCTGTATGTGGGACAAGCCTATGTTAAGCCAAAATATCAAGACTTTTAATACTTGGAGAGAAAAGGGGAGAATAGGAGTCAGGACAGCAGGCATTATTTACTCTGCCAGTGGGGCCAAATGTCTCTTCAATGTCTTCAATTGAATGTTTATGAAACAAGTTCATCTTATGTAAATTTGAATTGAAAATATTATTTAAATCTCAATTTATGTGTGAATTTTAAAAAATGCTAATTCCTTTATATAAAATGCAAGGAAACAAGATTTCATTGGATGGTGTGAAATTAATAGAAAATCTATCTTGGTCTCTGATCCTGGATTCCTGGCATAGTGTTGCTAAAAACCTTATAATTGACCAAGTGATACAAACATAAGGAGCAGGTTTGTCCTAATATTTTGTCTTTGCCTCCAGTTCCTGATGCAGAGCTCCGAAATCCCTTGGAATTTCCTAGGTGATAGGAGAATTCTTTATTCCCCGGAAATGACTCTTGGTGGACCCCCTGGATACTTCCCAACGAGAGGCCAAGTCATAATAAGAAAACAGCTGTTTCTGCCCCACCCTGACTCTCCAGAATGGGAAAAAGGAACAAGACTAAGTGAGTGAGTAATCAATCACACCTGTGAGCTGGCACCTCCATAGAAGCTCCAAAAGTGTAATATCTGTAGAGCTTCTGGACTGATGGACACATCTATATGCTGAGAGGCTGCGTTGCTGAGTTGGAGATGCCTCTAGACTGTGGCCTCTCTATATCTGACTAGTCATCTTTGTTCCTGGTCATATCCTTTTTCCTTTATTATATGATAAACCAGCTAACTCACATGCATCCCTGAATTCTGTGGGTTGTTCTAGTACATATTCAAATCTGAGGCAAAAATTGTGAGACTCTCCAATTTATAACCAGTTGGTCAGAAGCGCAGGTGACAACCCAGGATTCCCACTGGCACTTGAAGGGGAGAGCCAGCAGCCTTGTGACACCGAACCCTTCACCTGGGGTCTGCACTAACTTCTAGTGTTGGAAGAGAATTAAACACACAGCTGGTGTTGCAGGGAGTCACTGGGTATAGAGAAAAACTCACACGTCTGGTGTCAGAAGTGTTGTGTGGGGGAGCGGTGTGACTGAAGGAAAAACACAGAAGAGCTTTTCCACAGATGGGAACAAAGTGGGCTATAAACTGTGTTTATACTTTTATCAGATAGAGCCACCACTTTCACTGCTAAGTCCAAGTTCCTGACATTCATAGCCAGATTGAATGTTGAGTGACATGAATGCTTCAGTGATGCACCTGTCATAGAAGCTGTGGTCACTTATGCATCATAATTTCCCTTTCCATGATTCAGTATCAAGACAATTCTTTTAGAGCAGAGCAACTCTTGTCAAAATAGCTCTTACTTCTCAAATCAAATTGTCAATTTTAGGAAGCTGGGGTCAAGGAAAATCAAACTTCCTCCTCTACTTCTCTCTACTACCATTATTAAATAAAATAACAATGAAAGCAATGATCAGAGGAATGAAAGGAAAAATCTTTCCTATAAATCCCAAATTTATATTTCCAGCTCAGGCTTCATTTCCAAACTGAATCCCAAATCATATAAGTCACTTTCTCCACTTTGAAGTTTCACAGGAACTACAGACTCCAATATCCGAAACTGAACCCTAAAAATATTCACACCATGACCAG
>PVHY01013976.1:0-39802 GCA_004024945.1 Uropsilus gracilis
GGGGTGGGGGTGTGGATGTTCAATCAATCATTCAATACTTTAAAAAAAAATTCCACACACTAGGCACTGTCTGGGCACTTTAGCGTTCCAAACCTAACTAAGCTGGGGTTGTTGTAAGAAGATTAAGAAGAGTCAATGGACACAGCTAACTATAACCATACTGTCCAATATAGACTGGTTGGTTTACACAGTGGAATTTTCCCCTCTCACAGGTACGGAAGTCCAAGACCAAGGGTTCAGCTTCTGGGGAAAGCTCCTCCTGGCTATAGATGGACACCTTCTCACTGCATCCTCACAAGGCTATCTTCTGGGAAGGAGTGTGTGCATTCTCTGGTGTTTCTTCTCTAAGGACACATCCTATTGGATCAAGGCCCCAGCCATGAGCTCCTCCTTTAGAAATGAAGAGAAAGAAGTTCCAACTCTCCATTGTATTTTATTCTTCCTGTGGGTGTAAGGTCTTTGTCTATCCAAGGGTCTTCATCATATTTAGCAAATATAAACATAGGGTGTCCAGTTCAATTGGAATTTCGATAAGAAAAGGAATGGAGTTTTTTTTCAAACATTAAATGTGATCCATATAATATTTGTGAGACACGTTCAAATTATGTTGCTATTTATTTGAAATACTTAACTGGGCTGCCTGAATTTTATCTGGCAACCCCACCCAGGAAGGGTTCCACTGCTGACCTTGGCCCCAGACACCCCTGAAACTCCAGTCTGGAAAGGAGGGTCTAGGTGTTTGACTAAATGCCTCACTCCTTTTCTTCTCCAGAGGTAGAGGAGGGAAACGACTGTCCCAGTCCGGTAACCACTTACTGACATTTGATTGTTCCTGTTCATCATCACTGGTTTTTATTTTATTTATTTATTTTTATTTTTGAGACTAGGTCTCACTATGCTGCCTGGGGTGGACTCAAGCAACCCCCAGCCTCAGCCTCCCAGGTAGCTGGGATTACAGGCGTGCGCCACCAGGTCCAGCTATTTTTTGAGACTAGGTCTTGCTATGTTGCCCTGGGTAGTCAAGAGCCCACAAACTCAAGTAATTCCTAGCCTCATTCTCCCAAGGTTGGGATTAAAGGCATGTCCCTCTGCACCCAACCCAGTTATCACTGGTTTTTATCCTGAATGCAAACAGGAGGTGTTCTGGGTCAGAGACAGAGTTCTTATTAATTACATTACAGCAAATAAGTCTATTCTCCTTCTATCCCACACTCACTCATGTGCCTTGTTAATAGCTGACATGGGTGGGGGTGTGGGCACAGGAGAATAATGTTGCTTTACTTATAAAGAGGAAGGGAGGCAGTTCTCCAGCCCTTGGTATATAAATAAAGTCTCTCCAGGAGCCAGCATCTCTGCTTTCACCACTGAGTACAGTCTCCTGTCCTAGGGCTCCTATCAATTCTTGTGACAGGTAAATACCTAGGGAGTTGCCCTGGAGTCACACACCTGGGCCCTAACGTGGGGACCTAGCCCAGCTGTAGTCATTTGGCCTTTCCCCAAGATAAGAGCTACTTTGTCAGCCTTTCAGAGGGAAGCCAGTAACTAGATAAATGGCTACAGATCTAATTATCACAGCATGAGAAGGATCTCAGGAGATGAGGGCTCTTTCTCCAGAACACAGAGGAAGAGATTATCTTCCTCAAACACAGTCTCTGTCAAAATTCGTGTTTTGGTCAACCCTACCTTTCAAAATTTTGAAATTTTTGAAACCAAAGATGTTTAACTCCTAGAAGAAAGGGAAAATGTTTCTGGGCAGGTCCAAGAGAATAATTCGCACTGAAGACTTCATGTGTGTGAAAGCCTCAAAGAAGTAAAACGGTTTAAAATCTCAAACTTGACCTCCATTCTGCGGAGTACAATCTACTGGGCGACTTTTGACAAATTTGTAATGAACAGCACACACCAGATTAAGAGAACTGCCAGGAAGGAGAATGAGATTGTACCGATGATGCTTACTTTGCATTTTATCAGAAGCTAATTTTTGTTTGTTTGTTTTATGGAAGTATAGTAGACAAATAAAAAGGTAAGATGTTTAAAGTGTACACATGGATGATTTGCTGTATGTGTCCATGGTGAGGATCCCCCAACTAGTTAATGAACACATTCATCATATTTGTCTTTGTGTGTCTGCATGTGTGTGCGAGAGAGACTTAAATCTCTTAGCAAATTCAATTACAGAATACAGTGCTGATCAGAATCTAAGTGGACTTGAAAGAATTGAACTGAGCATATAGGTATTTTTTTGGGAATTACATGATAACTACAAACAATAAATGCTTGCAGAGACCAGAAACTGGGATTAGAAACTGTGATTCAGGTTTGAATTAAGTTGGGGGTGATTCTGTCAGATATGAGTAATGCCGCTGGAGATAATAACTAGAACAAAGAAGAATGCTCTCTGAGTCACAGAATGTCTCACTCTTGTGTAGAGGGAGTTCAAAGGGGACCCACCCGCCTTTAATTGCAGGACCCTAGTATAATCTGCATGAGGCGGCTAACCTGAGAAATCTAAGGCTATTTCTCTTCACTTGGCAGTGATGGGCTCATCGCAATTAGCACTTCCAGCTACATGTCCTGGGGGATCTGGACTATTCTGCTTAGCAATGTCTTCTGACATTGGCAACATCTGCAGAAGAGAAATACCTTTTCAGGACAATACAGCAAAAGCAGTGGTTGGCTCTGGGGACCTCATGCCTTTTTCAAATGTTTGGTTTCCTTATAAACACTGGGCCCTGCTAAAAATTAGCTTTAACGCTACATCCCGTGCATTTGCAGATTGCATCTGTGACATCTTCAAGTGCGCTTTCTCCAAACTTGTCCATGGGGCGTTTTATAATTTGGACTGAGTTCAGGACCTCTGTCTTTGGTGCTGTTACGTTTGCGAATTATCTCACCAGCGTCGCCTATGTTGCCACGGCTTTTTTACTGGCCTTTGAATTTAGCGTTGACGGTGTTCAGAGGTGGCGTTTATGGGAGATGGCTGTCCTTGCCTGGCCTGGACACAGCCCTGCCCACCCTGGACATTCTGCCCTTTGCTTCCTTTCTACTGGTTCTGGGTCTTGCTGTCTCGAGTCTGGTCTTATTGTTTTATAGCGTTTTTGATTTTTATGCTGTGGAGTTTATGTATGTATAGCCATGCATATAAGAATCCATACATCAAAAAATTGTTGGTTTTTTTTTTTCTTTCTTTCTTTCATTTGGACTCCAGAATGGCATCTGGAATTTTCTTTTATTCCCCTCAGGGAATACATTTGGGGTCGTCCATTTTATAACTTTGGTACCACTAGCCTTTTTAATTCCTTTGAAATTTATTCTACCCAATCAAGTATGTCATTTTCCAAGAATATTGGCTGTCTAGAAGCTCAGAGTAACCTATAATCCTGCTCATTTACAATCCGAGTTTTCTAATTCTTCTACTGGAATGGAATCACTATAAAAAAGCACAAGTAAATTTGGTCATCAATGCATATAGCTCAAATTTTAACTGATTCTGTCTTTGACTTACTAAAGCAAAATATTTCCATCTATGGACTTAATTTTTACTGTTTTCAGCAACTTGATTCTTGTGCAGTTTTATCTCCAAGTGGGATCAGGAAAATTCAGTGCTTCTGCTGATATATCCATTGATTTAAATGGCTAGGTAGCAGTTTAGCTGACAGGAGAGAAAAATAGAAGAAGGGGAAAAAAACACCCTTGAGCCTAAGAAGCTCATTCTCTGGACAAAAGAAATGATTTCTGTTGAATCGGTTAATCCACTTATCCACTCAATGTAACTTCCCTGATTATTAAGAAAACCCCAAATGAAATGCTAGGTACATCTGATAGGGTGCCAAAATGGGAAGCGGAGGGGCTTGGACATCGAAGATAAGAAGTGACTTTTCCAGCTGAGTCTTTGTTGTGAGGTATCAGCTGACTTAGCTGACAGGTCCATTAATCAAGGGACCCTTACGGCCTGCAAGTCGAAGAGACAGGCTTCGATTGCTGAGTATTCATGACAGAAAAATGACTCTTCTGAAAACCACCCAGCAGAGCATACTTATCAACAAAAAAAAGCGTCTGTAGAGATACAGAATTTCCAAATGGAATTTCAGGATGAAGTGGGAGAATCAGGACACATTAACATTTCCACAGAAGCTGGTTCAGAAGGTAATTTTTCAGGAGCACCTAATCCATTTAAAATCACCTTGAAATTAATTGCAGGTGTTCGCTGTCTGGCTTCTGTTATGAAGTTGATGATTTAGCGCTGGGGGGGGGGGAGAGGGGGTGTGTGTGATGGGACTCTCTTTGGGAAGTGCTTGGATTAGCGAATTAGTCATTATTTGAATGGAAACGTTTTATCTCTTTTTTGTTTGTTTGTTTGTTTGTTTTGTTTTTCAACTCTGTGCTTGAGACTCTTTGTGAATTTGTCAGGCAAAACTGAACTGACCCAAAGAAAACATCTCATCCCAGATGTAACTAACTGTATTAGCCATGGAAAAGATACATTCAGCAAACTGGCGTGTTGAGGCTTGTGTTTAATAGCAGGTAAAATATGAAAATCAGGCACAGGCCTGCCTCCTCAGCCATCACCCCTAACTCACTACATTCTTTTAAGTTGCCAGTCTGTGCCCAGCAAGTCATCAGCCCTTCCTTCAAAGCTGCTTCCAAAATCTACCCAGTAGGTTCTGACCCCAATAAAAACTTTTAAAAAGTCTACTTGTTTTGCTTCTGTCTCTTCCGTTTCCAATACTTCTAGGTTATAAACATGGCAAAAGGAAAGTATCTGAGGCTGGGTATGGAGGCGCATGCCTTTAATCGCAGCCTATGAAGCGCAAGGCTGAGACTAGGAATCATTTGAGTCCACGGGTTCGAGACCCCCTCAGGGCAACATAGCACGACCTAGTCTCAAAAAATAGCTGGGCGTGGTGGTGTGCGCCTGTAATCCCAGCTACCTGGGAAACTGAGGCTGGGGACTGCTTAAGTCTGTGGTACCCTGGGCATTGTGAACCTTCGGGTTCTCCGGGCAACAAAAGGAGACCTAGTCTCAAAAAGAAAAAAAAAAAAAAGGAAGTATCTGGGGGTGGCATGGATTGGCCTTCTAGCTTCCCCTTTGTCTCTGTCTATGCATATAACATTCTCATCAAGACAAATGGTCTTGGCCTGGGTGAGGACTAAATGGGCACTGCAGGGAAAGGGTCAGAGTTTCCGGTGGCCTGATAAGTACTGCAGACCTAGACCCCAGAGAGGTATGATAATGCCTCAGACACGGCTTAGAAACAACATACTCCATGATGGAGGTTTTTATTATTTGCGAGTGTGATTAGTGGAATCTTCCTGTGCAGATGACTTAAACATGGGGCTGATCAGCCTCTAAAGTGTCTACATTTTTGTTTTGCCTGCGAAGGGGGACCAAAGCTTGGAACTGGTGACAGATGATAGGGAAGCCTCAGGCTCATTGTTCTTCAGTAAATGCTCAATTGAAAAAAACATTTGTTCCCTTGGTTGGTTGATTCTTGGTTATGCTAACAAGAAAGTAATCTTTTATATAATTTTATTAATTTTTAAAATTGATTACACACACAGTGAGACCATCCAATATTTCTCTTTTTCTTTCTGGCTTATTTCTGCTAGCATGAGTCCTTCTAGCTTCATCCATGTTTCCATGAATGGCATGAGTTTATCTTCTTTGAATGATGAATAACATTCCATTGTGTACATGTACCACATCTTTTTTAACCCGTCATCAGTTTGCGGGCATGTGGGTTGTTTCTGTGTCCTAGTAAGTGTAAATAGCGCTGCAATAAATATCTGGATACGGGTATCTTTTAGGATTAGAGTTTTTGTAACCTTTGGGTAGATTCCCAGTAGTGGGATCTCTGGCTGGAATGGGTGTTCTATTTTCAGTAGTTTGAGGGTCTTATACCCAGCCTTCCATAGTGGTTGGACCAGTTTGCAATCCCACCAGCAGTCTAAGAGTGTTCCTTCCAGAAAGTAATTTAGAAAACAAACATAGGACTGATAAAATTTTAGGTCAGTAAAGTTTGATGGAACTTACACACAAAACATGATTTATGTGGCTTTTTGTTTGTTTGTTTTGAGACTAAGTTTTTGCCCATGGAACCACAGGCTCTCATTGCCCGGGGTACCACAGACTCAAGCAATCCCCAGCCTCAGCTTCCCAGGTAGCTGGGATTACAAGCATGCGCCACCACGCCTAGCTATTTTTTGGAACTAGGTCTCACTACATTGCCCTGAGCAAGCGGTACTCGAATCACGATCCCTGGTCCCTGCCACGGCTTCCTAGGCTGCCGCTTACAGGCATGCACCACCGTGCCCACCACAAACATGATTTAGAACGAGTGCCTGGTTCTTTTGTTGTCTCTCTCACAATCATCCTTAATTTTTTTTTTTATAATTTCATAACCACATTTGGATTTTTAACCTTTCTTATCACACTCCGATGAAGACTAAAACAAGTTGGGAAATACATAGATATCCTTAATAGAATACTTTGTGGTTTTATTGGGTTGTTAGAATTCAATGTCATGGGATCTTCAAAGTACACTCCCTCCCAATGACAAGATTTAATTAGGATAACAAGCAGCAAATTGATAAAAGAAGAGAAGACCAAGGTAAACAGGAAATTCTTTGTGACCTTTCTCATGTTTCAGGCATCCTAATTGGCCACTTTATGCAGGTTAATTATTTATTCCATCACTAGGATAAAGGACTCGAAGTCACTAAAGTCAGGCCTCTGGGTTTAACTTCACACTTGACCTAATTTCTTGCTGCTGGTGAAACAATTAAGCCCGGGGTTTCCTTCTGTGGGCCCTCCCCTTCCTCCGCCTCTCTCGCACGCGATGGTGCCTCTTTGCCGCGAGGTGGCGCTAGGACTCGGGGTATAGCTGCAGAGACGGGAAAACGGCTGTCTTGCTTCTGGGACAAGTGGGCTGGAACCTGAGAACTGAAAAGTCCCTTCTAATCTCATCCAAGTAGCACTTTTGATTTACAAACAAGCAAACAAACTCGGTGAAGACAAGTAATTTGTTGGTGTTCCATCGACCTCTCCTGCTACATGTTTTTTTATTCCTTTGTTTGTTGATCGCTTTAGTGTAAATTCATCATCCAAGAGGGAGCGCAGAAAGGGATACAATTCAGAGTGATGCAGTTAGAGGTCCTCTGTAGGAAGAGCATAGCGGTAGCTGCAGGACTCCACTCATTCATCCAGAAAGCAGACACGAAATACTTTTTGCTTTGCACAGTGCTAGTGCAGGGTGAATGAGTTAATCAGGCTTTTCGTGCGCCACTAACCTTTGCCCTTGATGGTGTTGGTGCAGAAAGTGCTAGGGAACATGGGCAAGGACACAACACACCTGTAATTGTGGACCCTGGGCCCAAAAAACGTGGGCGTGTGCATGTGTAAGGGGGTGCACCTGAATCTAGAAGCAGAGCTGAAAGTGGCGGCAGCATCGGCACTAACTAGCAACACCGCAAAAAGCAGCCCCACTACAGAAGAGGCAATAAAGAGCGCGCCAGAGAGAGCCCAGAGAAAGCTTGTAAAGGTTCGTGGGGGACTGGGCTGCTTGGTTACCTGCCTGCCCCCCTGCCAGGCCTGCCTCCTCGCATGCCAGCTCCCCTGCCTGGCGGTGAAGCCCTGACCCCAGCATCGGCAGTGTTAAAATTTAGGCATTGCCATTAGCTGTGTCTGAAAAACACAGAGGCCTAAACAGGATACCGGTGTCCTTTTTTTACTTTGTTGCAAATCCCAGATGGAGAAGAGAAAATGGATTATCCCGAGGGTCTGTGAGGAGAAATTGGAGCCTCTGGTTTTCAGGAGAAAAAAAAGAGATAAAAAGAAAGGAGCAGAGACTGAGAGACACAGAGACTTTTGGGAAGAGAAGAGACAGGGGAATGGCAGGCTGGTAAAGAGTAGCTCTGAGTGACCAGGCTGGGCGGAAGCCCCCTGGAAGAGTAAGCTGGAGGTGACAAGGAGCCATGGTGGCCAGCAGAAGAGAAGCCAGTGTGTAGAGTGTGGCGCTGCAGCAAGGTGGCCTGGAAAGCTGGTACCTGGAGATGGCTGAGATTTGGAAAGCTGATTTTTGCATCAGTATTTGTTGAAGAAGTTTGAAGAGCTTTGGCGAAGTGGAGCAGCTTGGAACGCTGGAGAGAGAAGAAGCAAAGAGAAGACGCTGGACAAAGACTGGACTTTGCAGATTGCCTGCCTCAGGTTTGGAGGACACAGGGGCGCACATGTCCCAAAGGACATGTGTCTTTGGGACTAAAAATGGTGACTGGGGTAGGATCACTGGCCACTTGTGGCTTTAGGGACTTTTTGGTGGACTTTGTTTTCCTGGTTAATTTTCCTTGTAAATAAAATCCTGTTGTTAAATTGCATTTGACTGACAACTGCTATGCACAGGTGGTAAGAACCTGAAGTAATTTGGGCGGCAAAGGCCACATTTTAAAAGTGTCACTTTTGGGGGCAGGGAGGGGCTTGTCGGTCAGAGGCTTCTGCCCATTTGCACCTATTTTCAGGGTCCTGTGTCCCGGGCTCCCTGAGAGCATTAAAGCCTGTGAAACCTACCCAGGGCTCCGACACTGTCATTATCTGTCTGCACCAATTGATAGTGAAACTGTCTTGCTTGCTGTACAGGATTTAAAAAAAAAAAAGAAAAGAAAAAAGAGGGTCCTGGGAAATCACATGGTCTTGGGAAATACAGAAATGAGGAAGGAAAAACCAGTCTAAATGAAAGATACTCGGATAGGGCATACACCACAGGTGGGTGGTGCACAAAATATCTGATTAACTCATTCACCCTAAACTAGCACTGTGCAAAGCAGAAAGTATTTCATGGCTGCTTGCAGTACATTCTGCTCACTTAGGGGAATCTGCAACAAATTGCCTGAGGAATTTAAAGGGAGATGATGGGGAGATACCATTTAGAGGCTAAAGAACAGAGAAGCCTGAGAAGCTGGAGGGCCTGGAAGTCAGAGAGCCTGCTTGAGGGTGGTGGGGGGGGGGTGGCTGACACAGAAAGGTACAGGCCAAGGGGTGCCTGCAGTCTGGGAGGGAGAACTGACTTAGGGCTCCTCCTGCTTGTTAGGCAGGGAATCTGCCCTTTGTTCTGAAGGCTATGGGGTAGCCCAGGAGGGAGGCGAGCTCAGAGAATGTAGCCAGTGCAGGCAGGCCTGGAGGTAGGAAAACTGGAGCCTGGAGGCCTGAGGGGTGCAGAGCAGTGTTGGGGATGGGGATAAAGTTCAGGAGCGGCAGTGACAGGCTTCTCTGCAAAACAGTGCTTGGGATCGTAACCTGTATCTTTAGAGGGTCCTTGCAGCTCTAATGCTTGGATTACTTAAAAAGCATGGAAGAAACTGTTCTAGTTAAATACACTTGTTACTTGGATCAAACCTTCAAAATTATTATAAAAATGCAACTTGATAACATTGCAAGTTGAAGTACCACCTTGTAGAGCACCCCCAACTGGAAAGATCACAATCCTACCTCCCCAGCCTTCTCCCTCAGCTCTGACTAATCAGAACTGGGAAGAAATAGAGCCCAGCACAGTGGTTCGTGCCTGTGAGCTTCAGCCTATGAAGTGGCTGGGGCTAGGGATCATGGCTTGAGTCCTACTCGGGGCAAAACAGCAAGACCTAGTTCCAAAAAATAGCTGGGTGTGGTGGCGCACGCCTGTAATCCCACCTACCTGGGAAGCTGAGGCTGGGGATTGCTTGAGTTCATGGTACCCTGGGCAACATGAGCCTACAGTTCCATGGGCAAAAATAGCAAGATCTAATCTCAAAAAAACAAAAACAAAAACAAAACAACCAGAACTGGGAAGAAATAGACCTCTCCACATAGCCTTCCCCATCCTCTGTATCTTCTGGGAAAAGTGAATTGTCCAAATGCTGTTCCATCAGAATCCTCCCGTGCCTCCGCTGATGGTGACCTTTTCTCTCTCCCACACCCACTTTCTCCAAGTGTCCCACTTGGTGGAGACCAGGGCTGCTTATAGCTGGGAGGTCAGAACTTTGGGAGATGTTGAGAGGGACTGCTCTGGGACATGGAAGGAGACGCTTGGAATAGAGTGGGTGAGAAACTCGTGGGGAGGCTGACAATGGCGGCCTTTATCTTGATTTTGATTTTGCCCTCTTTGTCCCAACTGACCTGACCCATTCTGCCCCTTTCCTATGGGTCCCCCCAGAAGGGGCCTGAGAAGTCCTGCTTTGGGCCAAGCCTGTTTGACTGGGCATTTACCCATGAGGCGATGATGTGCACCTTTGGGTGTTTCGTGTGGAAACTATTTTAACTATTCTTTGTCTTCTTTATTGCACAGTAATTGCATTCAAGTTGCTTTTCATCAAGGCCTTTGTGCACTAGCATGTTTTGTCTTGCTGTGCTGGGTGACAGAACCTATTTAGAGCAGGCAGGCTTGGAGGGCCCCTCACCCTGTCCTGTATACCTCCAGCCTGCAGACCACACAGTGTGATGAGGGGCTCTGGGGAGGAGCGGGGCCTGGCTCCACTCATTTCCACTGGCTGCTGTTTCCTCGTGACCTTGCAGGCTGGCCACTGCCCCACCAACCCCATCTGATTAATGAGGTGGGACAGACGAGGGTGCTCAGTTCTCAAGGGGGTGGGATAAGTGCGAAGGACATTAGGACAGAAGATGGATGTGGTGACGAGTGAAACATGTAAGTGAATTCGTTTGTGTCCAGTCTGACGTTCCAGACTTTGCTCTGCCCTTGATACAGGGTAGTGACGCAGTTGAAAATTGTATGGGTGCCAAAATGCCCTGGTGGGTGTGGGGTCTGAGAGAAAATGGGAAGCAGGGAAAAGGGCAGATAAAAGGATGAGTGAAGAGAGGTGAAAAGGAAAGAGAGACAAGAATGGTGGACTGATGCAACAGGCCCATGTGGCCTGGCTAGGGGAAGCCCCCTGGAAGAGTGAGCTGGTAGTGGTGAAATCGGGTCAAAATGGGGAGAAGCCTCCAACCAACAAGCCACATTTAAAATGCAGCTTCTAAGTCGGGCACGGTGGCATGTGCCTTCAAGTGCAGTCTAGAAACTAGGAATTGCTTGAGTCTGTGGTTTTGAGACCCACCTGGGACAACATCGTGAGACCTAGTCTCAAAAAATAGGTGTGATGGCACACGCCTGTAATCCCAGCTACCTGGGAAGTTGAGGCTCGGGATCACTTAAGTCCGTGGTACCCCAGGCAACAAAGCGAGACCTAGTCTCAAAAAAAAAAAAAAATTGGCTTCTGCCACCCAGGTTACCGCAGGTTCATACCACCTGCGGGTAGCACTTGCCTGTCAAATGCAATTCAACATCAGGGTTTTTGTTTTTACAAGGGATTTAACAGGGAAAACAAAAAGCCCTTAAAGCCACAAGTGGCCAGTTACCTTACCCCAGTCACCATTTTTAGTCCCAAAGACATGTCCATGATGGTGCCCCCGGGCCCTTCCGAACACGAGGCAGGCACTCTGCAAAGTTGTCTTTCTCCAGCACCTTCTCTCTGCTTCTTTTTCTTTTTAATTCATTTTTTAAAAATAGAGAAATGGTTGCTGGGATGCCTTCCCTCCCCACCCCCAACCCCTGTGGCTTGTCCGTTCAGACTCCTCCCTCGTAGATGCTTTACGTTCAGTCCATAGGTCTCTCTTCCTTTTCTGTGGCTGTGTCTGTTTGACAGGTGAGGGACTGTGTTCCCGGTACACGCATTCTGTGCGTGAAGGATTGTAATCTTAGCTTTGCGTTGGGCAGCCTGTCTGGGCTCTTCTGAGGTTTAACAATGTCTTCTCCTTGCTGGCTGCCCGTTCCAGTCCATTCTCCCTGTAAATCCGTTGCCTCTTCACCCCATAGCTCTGCCTTCTGGCTTGGGGGGCCTTGCTCCCAGTCGTTTCCTGTAATGAGGTTTCTCAGAGAGGGTAGGCATCCACCAATGGCCTGTGTGGATCATCTCCACGCTCTCCATTTGCAGATTTGTTGTGGAGCCAGTTCCCCAACTCTGTGGGCTCCTTGTTTTCTTGAGTGGCATATCCCGAAATGGGGTCTTGGTTTCCTCCATTCCTGACGAGTTTGTAGGTGCACTTCTGTGACAGGTCTTCACCATGGCTGTCTCTCCAGTCCATCATGTTCTATGATGATCCTTCTCCTGCATCCAGTTGCATTGGCAGGATCCTTATCTGGCCCCTCAAGCATTCTGTGTTGCTGTTTGCAATGTTTGTCTTATTCCTCCTGAGGACTAAGTGGAGTGGGAGTGAAACGGCCAAGAGCTCCTCTCCCCCCTTCTGAGTGGCCCTTATCTTGCCCGCTCCCCAGTCGGGTCTGGGTCTCCCGGGGCCAGCCCCCGAGGCCCTCTTACTAGCCAGCTTGATGGCAGAGGGTGCTCGGTGGGTGCACAGTGGGTGCCGGCTGGCAGCTGCGGGCACGGGCTGATCAGGGCATGCACGGCCCCCACAGGCCAAACTGGCTGGAGCTTCCCAAGCCAGCGCCTAGGCTCCTCCCGCTGCCGAAACGCAAGCGGAAGGAGCCCAGTGCCTGTGGGGTGGAGCAGCCACTTGCCTAAGCAATGGCGGTTCCCATGTGGGCCTCCCGGGGCCTGTTGTCCCACACCCAGGGTCGCTCCGGGTCTCCCTCTTACCAGCCAGCTTGATGGCGGAGGGTGCTCGGTGGGTGCGCAGCGGATGCAGCTGCCAGCTGGAGGCCGCCTGGCAGCCGAGGGCACATCTTCTCTTTGGTTCTTATCTCTCCAGTGTTCCGAGCGGCTCCGCTTCTCCAAAGCTCTTCAAACTTCAGCAAATGCTGATGCAAAAATTAGCTTTCCAAATCCCTGGCTATCCCCAGGTACCAGCTTTCCAGGCCACCTTGCTGCAGCGCCACACTCTCCACACTGGCTTCTCTTCTGCTGGCCACCATGGCTCCTTGTCACCTCCAGCTTACTCTTCCAGGGGGCTTCCGCCCAGCCTGGTCACTCAGAGCTACTCTTTACCAGCCTGCCATTCCCCTGTCTCTTCTCTTCCCAAAAGTCTCTGTGTCTCTCAGTCTCTGCGCCTTTCTTTTTATCTCCTTTTTTTTTTTTTTAACTCCTGAAAACCATAGGCTCTAACCAATTTCCCCTCATACACCCTCTTGGTGTTTCATTTTTTCTTCCCCACAGAAGATTCGCAACAAAGTAAAAGTACCCTTATCCTGTTTAGGCCTCTGTGTTTTTCAGACATAGCTAATGGCTCTGCCTTAATTTTAACACTGCTCATGTTGGGTCCCGGGCTTCGGGCTTCTGTGGCAAGGAGCTGTGGTGGCAGAGTGGCCCGCAGAGAAGTAGCTGGTGTGGAGTCGGATGCCAGAATGGCAGAACAGGGGTGACCGGGGGCTGCTGAGGGCAGGCCTGATGGATGTGGCCAAACGTGTGGAAGGCGGGCTTGGTAAAGGAAGCGAGTGGAGCTGCAGCAAGGTGGTGTGGACGCTAGCTGGAAAGCTAGCACTTGGGAAAGCCAGGGATTTGGAAAGCTGAATTTGCACCAGCCTTTGTTGGAAAAGTTTGAAGAGCCTTGGAGAAGCCACAGCTCAGAACACTGGAGAGAAGTAAAGAGAAGATGGAAAAGAAAGACTGGACTTTGCATGGTGCCTTGGACATGTATTATGTGTTTGGGACCTTCAGACTAAACTGTACTTGGGGCAAAATAACTGACCACTTGTGGCATGAAGGACTTTTCATTTTCCTGGTTACTTTTCCTTGTAAATAAAACCCTTGTTAAATTGCACTTGACTGGCAACTGCTACCAGCAGATGATGCGAATCCGGTAAGCAGCTGGGCAGCGGAAGCCACATTTTAAAAGTGCCGCTTTTTCCCTGTGACTTGCTGCTTGGTGGCTTCTGCCCCATTGTGACCGGATTTCACCCTTATGTTTCCCTGGGGGCCATGAAAAGCCCTTCATTCCCTACTCTTGTTTTTATTTTTGCGGGTTGACGTATTTTAAAAGGAAACCAATAGTTCAGCATTTCTATTTATTTATACAGTTGCTCTCCCTTCAGGGGGCAGGAGGAGAATTGTGGGAGGGGAATTTCTCAGGTGGCTGAAGACAACCTAATCTTGGGGTCCATGGCAGCTCAGTGCCAATGGGTGAGCCTGGAGGTGGAGTTTCTGAAAGCTTGATGAAGACAGCTGTAATTAGGACCTTTTAAAGTAATATCCTTTTCACCCTTAATTAAACCCATTAGTGCCATTTTAACTGCTCCAAACACACTTTTGGGGAAGGGACGCTAGAAATACAGTCTTTTCTTAAATGTGGAAGTGGAAGCAGAAAAAATACTCCAACAGAAAATATGCTTTAGTAAACAATCTATTTTTACTGTGTGGGAAGTGTCTTTTATGTCGATGTGTCTGGAAAGGCTTTGCCTCCTGACTGTTGGAATCAGGCCTAATGTCACCAGGATGCCCAGCCCCATGTAAGGTTGGCTGTAACTGTTCCTGGAAGGAAGCCCAATTTTGATTTCTCCGGAATAGAAACTGGTTCATCCTTTGTGAAGTCACAAAGGTGGCTGTGGACCTATGTATGATCAAGATTCTAAGAATATAAAGATTTTTTTTTATTCACTTACTTTTGTCATAAAACCATAGGATATTTCATTGAATATTTTTCTGTGTTTTTGTTGATACGCAGGGAAGTTAAATTTGTTTCAGGAAATCAATGAGGTATTTTTATTTAGATGTGAGACAGTAGGGAACTTTAAATAAAGCCATGCTTGTGAATTAGTGACCAGTACGAAGCAAATGACATTTGATGACACATCTGGAGCAGAACTAGAGAACGACAGTGCTGTCAAAACCACACTGACGTCCAGTGCTGAATTCACATTGTCTTTCTTGTGGTGAAATGTGTCTGGGTGGAAAATGAAAAACAAATGAAATAAAAAGCAAAATAAAATGCAAGAAGGACTGGTTTTAGCTGATTCTGGGGAGACTTTCTTGATGGACCTTTGAGTTGGGTGATGAGGTTTTGAAACTAAAAGAAGCTAAATTTCTCTGCTCAAATATCAGGAGGTTTTTAAGTGGAAAAAAGGAAGTTTTGGGGGTCCTGGAGAGTGAGAAATGAGGGGAGAGCTCGAGATGTTCAGATTTGCTTTATGACAAAGAATATGGCCTGTTTTGGTGAAACCTTTATGTGGATTTGAAAAGAATTGCATTCTGTTGTTACAGGGTCAGATGTTCCATAAATGTCAATTCCACCCAGTTGGTTAACAGTGTTCACGTCTAGATTCTTGATTTTCTGTCTCACTGAACACTGAGCTAGGTGTGTTGAAATTGTCAGCTATGACTTTGGATTTGTCCATTTCTTCTTTTAGATTCACCAGTTTTGCTGCATTTATTTTGAAGGATTATTGTTAGGTGCATGCACACTTAAGATTGGTATATCGTAGAAAATGGACTTCTTTTATCATTCTATAATGACCCTCTTTATCCCTGATAATTTTCCTTACTCTGAAATTTAGATTACCTGATATTAATACAGTCACTCCAGGCTTTTATTTGCGTGTTTTCAACCCTTCTTCTTTTGATTGACCTATACCATTATAGTAACGTAAGTTTCCTATAGTAGCATATAGTTGCTTAAAAAAAAGTCAGATGGAACACTTTCTCTTAATTGATGTGTTTAGATTCTGACATTTAATGCAATTATAATTATGTTTTACTTTAGGTTCACTGTTATTTTTTTTTCCACTTTGTCCCCTCCACTTTTTTCTTTATTTGCCTTTCCTTACCCTGTTTTTGGTTATTTGAATCTTTTTATCTACTGTTTTAATTTATCTATGGAAAAATTTTATTTCTTTGTATAGTTTTCCAATGGAAGAAAACTTATGTTTGTAGACTAGCACATGCTAGTTTAGCTCTACCCAATATGTTTTTCTTTTCAGTTAAATTTTGGTTGTTATTAACTTTTTCTTGCCATTGTTGTTCATTTTATACAAGATTTGATATTTCCCTCAGGTGTAGTTCCCATAAGTTTCCCATAAATCTATAGTTTGCCTGCAAATTTTTTGGACTTTGTTCAGTTTCCCTGTATTTCTCCTATAAGGGAAACAATCCGATATTTTTCTTTTTCATTCTAACTTATTTCACCGAACATGATCCCTTCTAGCCCTATCCATGTTGCTGTGAATGGCATGAGATTATCTTTTTTGATCACTGAGTAGTAGTCCGTTGTGTATGTAGACCACATCTTCTTGATCCAGTCATCTATTTTGGGGCATTTGCGTTGTTTACACATATTGGCTATTGTAAACAGTGCTGCAATAAACATAGGAGTGCAGGTTTTCCTTCAAATGAATGTTTATATGTCCTTTATTGCTCCAATTTTTTCCTAACTATTCTAGACAAAGAAATATTCTACAAGAAAGTATTTTTAATTGCTTTAGGAATTACAGTATACAGACCCAACTCTTCTCACAACATCCGTTACTTCAAGTATATACAAACACCTTTTCACCTATGGTTTCTTTTCTTCCCCCCAGCCAGGTTTAGGGAGTGTATGGGACAATGATTGTTGTTAACACAAGACCGCTTTAAACCAAACTTCTCAAGGTAAAAGATGAATGTGTGGGACTTCTAGTTCAGCATGGAAGAGAGAACAGAGGTATTTATTCTCATCCCCTCCTAAACCCAAATGAAATGACCGTAAAGGAATAAAAAGGTAAAACCCCATAAGGATGAAGTTACTGAAAGGGGAAACAATAGCTGATTAAAGGTGTCAAGGAGTCTGGATTTAGGGACACTTGGCTCAGAGGAGGGAGTGATGAGGCATTGAACCCAAAACAGGCAAAGTGAAACTCTGACTCAGAACAATGAGCTCTTGGCTTCCTTCCTTCTCTTGGGTCTCAGAAGACTGGCAGAGACTGCCTAACTTTGGAAAAAATGGCAACTCACTTCTAGGGAGACTCAAGAGAAAGGACCTTGAGCTTCTAACAGTGCAGTTGCTCCAAAGCAAGTTCAAGACCCTCACCCCACCACCTTGCAGGGAGTCCTTAATCCCCACTTTCACCCACACACAGAGCTGCCAGTTGACTTTGTGATAGAATAGCAAGTCTGTCTAAAGGAAGCCCCCCAAAAATAGAGATGCCACAACAAACAGGAGAGAGAGCAGACAGAGCAATGCAAAGCTCCCATGCAGATGGTCAAAGAGATGGAGAAAAGCATCAACTAACACCCACCTGATCATTACAAGCACCCACTAATGAGTGGGTCCAGAGAGGTGAGAGGCAACTGCTCTTCTGAAATGTACCCTAATAAGTGAGTAATTAAAAAAAAGAAAAACGCTGGTGAATTAAAAATAGAATGAAGGGGGGGTAATTGGGATGAGTTGCAACATCAAGCTGATGTATTTTTCTCTAGAGCTCCAAGGTTGGGGAGGGGGAGAAAGAGAGAAAGTGGAACCAGAAAATTAGGGGTTCCTAATTTGTGGGAGCTTTCTCTATGTTCCGAAGATAATCAATAAAATGGAGGGGAGGGAAGTATCTAAGCAACCATACAGGAAATTTCCCACAACAGAGGCATCTCTCAGACTGCCCAGACACTCCCCAGCCCAGGGAAGGAGGAAAATGAAATTGCCATTCTCTGACATAAAGTTTCCCCCTTCACACAAAATAAATAAAGTTCCCCCTTTAAAAAATTACACCTCTGGAAATTCTTTAAACCTCAAAAACTTGTTGAGGAAGGACACATTCAGCACCAACCGAAGCACCTCTGCTCGGCAGCTGTTTTGAAGTAGAGGCTTATTTCTTCCCTTTGTTAACGAAAGGGCATTAACTTTGAAGTTGAAGATACGCCACATTCTCAGAGAAGAGCTGCCATGCAACCATCAGCAACTTTGAAAAAAGTTGTTTTCTTTTTGAGATTAAATTGAGCTATGTTGCTGGGGGCAGTCCCAATCCCACAGACTCAACTGATCCCCAGCCTCAGCCTCCTAGGTAGCTGGGATTACAGGCACCCTCCACCACGCCCGGCTGTTTTTTTTTTTTTTCAACACCAGGTCTCACTATGTTGCCTGGGGTATTCTCGAACCCGGGAACTAAGAGATCCCTGGCCTTTTGCTCCCAGTGCTTGGATTACAGATACGCGCCACCATGCCAGCAAGAGTTTTTAATACAATTCCATCAATCGTGACGCTGTGGATGCCTGCACAGAAACGCACCAGCAGTTTACCCCAGTGCACCTGGTGTGGGCAGGTTTGCCGACATGTTTGACCAGGTAATTAATTCCTCTCAGTTCAACTGGTGTGCAGGGAACATATCGATGAGTGAAATTAGGTTTCCTTGCTGTGCTTATTTTTAACTTAGCCTGTCTAAAGAGATCACCATTGTCAGAAACAGTTCCAGTAGTTGCCTTGACTTGGTTAACAGGGTTTTCGTCTCCCAGCTTAATGGAGCTACAGGTTTAAACCCCAAAAGCTCATTACTAACCTCTCTGGTAATCCCTGCACCATCTGCTCTCTCTGCACTATAATTGTCTGCTTGTTAAAAAGCACATTCAAAGAGCATTATTCATCATGACATCTAAAAAAGAGAACAATTTTAAGGACTCTTGGATGAATGTCTCATCCAGAGGAGAGCAAGAAAAAAAGAAATGAAATCATTGTAGGAAAGCTCCCACAAAGCTGGAATTTATGTAAGTATTTTCCACCTTGAGAATCAAATGAAGTTTAAGGTCATTTCATTGACCCCAGGGAATTGAAATCCTTCAGTTTTTTTTTTTTTTTCTTTCTTCCAACAGATTTGTACAAACTTGAAGAGATGGTGTCTGAAACTCTGCAGGCATATCCTCTCAGGCTACTAAAGGTATCCCAAGCAAAAAAGTCCTAAAACACATACACCTTTTTGCAAAAACACCAGCTACTTATTCTTGGGAATTCTTTGGAGTGAGAAATGTTGTCCTACACACGACTGCAAATGAGATTCCTTCGACATCTTCACCCTGATCTTGAATTTCGACTCTCTGTGTGGTCTTTCTCCAGCCAGGTTGATCGCTCCCTGTTGGCTTCCAACTTTATGCTAAAGAAAACAATGACGGAATAACAGGCATGTATTGCTTCCCAGAGACACCCCAGAAACAAATGAGCACCCATCTGCACAGAGTGAGCCTATTGTGGATCCCCCAAAATATACGGCAACTTCAAGACTGTGGATATAAAATGATGACTTATATACGTGACTCAACATAACAGCACACCACTGGCTTCTGATTTGCTTTTTCATGAACCGCAGATGCTCCAACCAGAATTGGAGGAGTTTTTTTTTCTTTTTCCCAACATCCAAATGGACAAATTTGTGATGAAAAAAATGGAAAGGACACTTACATAGACACGATGGGCAGAAAGCGCTGGCAGCGAGAGACAGGTTTGTTAAGAGAGACGCCTGCTTAGACCTCTCTTTGTTAAGAGAGGGCAGGCTTGGGAGGAGTCTGCCTCTGCTGCTTATGCAGGGAGAGGGCTGCTGGAGAGAAACTCCTGCGTGGTCACAGTCAGGCTTGGACTGAGAGCTGCGGGAATTTTTGGACTATTTTAAAAGGGGGTTGTCAAGGCCTCTTCTAGTCACATGTACACTTAACCCTGAAAAGATAACACTTCTTGAACAGGCCGGGCACGGTGGCTCGTGCCTGTAAGCTTCAGCCTATGAAGCGGCCGGGGCTAGGGATCGCGCTTGGAGTCCCGCCTGGGGCCTGTAGCGAGACCTAGTTCTAAAAAATAGCTGGGTGTGGTGGCGCATGCCTGTAATCCCAGCTATCTGGGAAGCTGAGGCTGGGGATTGCTTGAGTCTGTGGTACCCCGGGCAACAAGAGCCTGCAGTACCACAGGCAAAAATAGTGAGACCTAGTCTCAAAAAAAAAAACAAAATAAAAACCACTTCTTGAACATTAAGAGGAAGTCTTTCTCTGTCCTTGTCCTCCCAACCCTTCCCCTCCCCCTCCCCACTCTTTTCCCCATCTTTCCCCACCTCCCACACCCCACCCTGTGCGGACCCTCCAGGAAAACCATGTCCCCTGCTTGCTGCGTAAAGGTGGGCAACCTGCAGCATGTCTGAAAGGCACCGGCTCTGTTGGGAATCAGGGAGGCAAACAAGCTCCTTTTGCAGGTGATTTCTTTGTTTTATTCATAAAAGAGTAGCCCCGGGTCATAGCCGAGTTCATGAGATTCATGTAAGTAGGACTTTTCGCAAAACCCAATACCCGAGGATTTGTTTGGGAAGGAAATCGGACCTGTCGGAACAAATGGATGTGGACTGGTGGCACCACTTTGAACCAGCCTGGGAGTGAAGTTTCTAATCTGCTTTTCTCCTTAAGCCCAGGTGGAGAGGGAGAGGGAGGAGACAGGACGACCACTTGTGACTGGTGCATTAAAAAGTGGGGTGGGGGGGGGTCGATGAGCGATGGCTGCCCTGCTTGGGGTGAAGCTGCATCTTCTCTGCCCGGGCCTCCGTGTCCCACAGGACAGCGCATTCCAGCGTCTGCAGCGAGCGAGCTACGTGTGGGATCGTTTCCCCTGACTTTCTTCGGCAACACGTGTTGTTATTTAGAAAGCTGATGCCGAGACGCCCTGCACCCAGGTTGGAGGTCGCGGAGAGGCGACAGGTAAGGGACACATGTTCGAGGGCCTGTCTGTTTCTCCAGCCTGATTGGATCCAGGAGCCCCACCGTGCTCTCAAGGCGACTGAGGATACACTGGGTGGGAGTTCTCTGCTGCCCAGCCCCACCCAGGGTCACGGGCAGGACAAGGTAGTGGCCTCCACCAGGTAGTGGCCTCCTAAGCTCACGGTAGAAGGGGTAGGTGGCTTGTAAGTGGAGAGGATGGGGCACTTCCATGGTCTCCAGTCCCAGCCCCTCTCCCCTCAGCTCATCTCCCCAAGGAGCAGGAAAGTCAAAACATTTCCTCTCTTTTATGGTTGAGAGAAAGGCCATGCCTCTTGGGGTTCCCCTTCATGTCACAGATCTTAACTGAAGCGCTTCCATATGCCCGGCTCTACACGAAATAGAGCAGGAACTCCACCTTATAGAGGGAAACAATGAATAATAGACGCAACCCATGAGTACATGCTTTGGCCTGTCAGAAGGAATTAAAAAGTGGAGTAGATGAGGGGGTCAGGGGATTTGTGGGCCCAAACAGGAGCTGAGAAGAGAGGAACAAGTTGTCATGTTCCGGGCAGTTTGGGGGAGCCTGCCTAGGGACATGTGAGCAGGAGTGACGGTGGGGAGGGAGTCAGGTGGATATCTGGGGAAAGAGGGTTCAGGAGAGGAACATAGCCGTGCAAAGGCCCTGAGGTCTCTGGGTGAACTTCAGGAGCAGTAGGAAGAGAGAGGTTGGAGCGCTATAGGCTCAGGCTTTCGCTTGAGTGCTGTGGAAGACTCCCAGCAGGAGGGTAACACAGCTTAACTTTGATTTTAATAGGATTGCTCTGGCCACTGAGTTGGAAAGTGTTTATAGTCGGTCAAGGGCAGGAGCCTTGAGACCAGTTGACCCTGGTGCAGGAGTGCAGGCAGAGCTGGGGGGAGTGGTGCTGGCAGGGAACAGGGGTCGGATTCGGAATACATGAGATTGGA
Organism: Uropsilus gracilis; assembly: GCA_004024945.1. Taxonomy (NCBI): domain Eukaryota; kingdom Metazoa; phylum Chordata; class Mammalia; order Eulipotyphla; family Talpidae; genus Uropsilus; species Uropsilus gracilis. The sequence goes on from PVHY01013976.1 coordinate 21,562, forward strand.
GGTGACAGGGTTGTAGCTAATGGGAAGTGGGTGTGGAAGAGAGAAAGATGCTTGCAAAGACTGCTGAGTCCTGGGAAGGATATAGCTGTGGTTGGTTGGGTAGGAGGGATGGGGGGGGGGGTAGAGCAGGATTTAGGAGTGGGGATAAAAATCAAGGTTCAGTGTTGGACGTCTTAAGTTCCCACTTGCATGTTAGGAGCCTAATCAACTTTACTTTTGCCCCCCATGCTCTAAAACCTCCAATTCTTCTCAAGACTCTATGGACTGCAAAGGACACTCTGGCTAGAAAACTTGGGGGCAGCATTTAACGACCCTCGCCCGAGACCAGGGTCATTTCCTGGCAGCTGAGGGAGGGTCTGCCCTCAAAGCTTTTTAATTGCTGCGTGAAAGACTGAATGCCCGCCTTGTTCAACACCCAAGCCACAGCTGGTCCAGCGGGGAATTGGTGAACCAAGCAGAAAATTCCAGGGCACAGGCTCTTGTGCTCTCCGCTTCGGAAGGCCGCTCACAGGCTGTGTTTGCTGAGGCCGCCATGTTTGTGGTCCCGGCCCTGGTGTGGCTGAGCTCGAACAGCTGGGCCCAGTGGCGGGGGCAACGGGCACCCGGGGAGAGATACCCCAACACAGGCCAGGAGGCCGCCTGCAGCTGTCCCTGCTGGTGCTCATCTGACCCCAGCACCCCCGACAAAGCTGTTGTTGCCCGAATCCAAGTCTCTTCCCCAGGAAGCAGCCTGCTGTCAGAGACCACAGTCCGCAGCTTGCAGGTAAGAAGCAAAGGGTCAGCCTTCTACGAGGGGCTGAACCTTCTCCAGGATAGAATATGGATGTTTTCTGGCAGGTCCTGCAGACACCTGCAGGTTGCCAGTTGGGGCATTTCTAGCATGTTCTAGACTCAGAAGTGGCTGTTAACTGCTCAGATCTAACCTACAGGGGACCAGGCTTGTCTCTGCAGCCAGGGCTGCGGTCAGTGCCTAACTCCATCACTCCCTGGCTATGAGACCTCTAGCAAATCTCTTACTCTCTCCATGCCTCAGTTTCCTCATTTGCACAGTAGATATTGAAGGAAGGCATAGCAAGGGAAGAGCCAGGCCTGGTCGTTAGTATTCACATTCTCAGGATACTACCTTAGAACTCTGTCAGGTAGTTCAGAACCAGTTGAGAAGCCTTTGATCTGGTTTGCCTGTGAGATAATCTATTTTTGAAATTCAGTTCCTTGCACACCATGATGTTTATTTAGAGGAACTTGAATATAATTGTGTGGACTGGGGTTAGGATTCTGGCTCTGCCTGCGACTGGCAGTATGACCTTGGGCAAGTCACAAAACATCTTCCAAACCTCAGTTTTGGGACCTATTGAAATGGAAACAAAGAACTGTCTTTCATTGGGTTGCATGGAGATGAAAAGAGATAATGCTTTGAATTATACCCACGTTATTAGCATGGTTGGCTTGTTTTATTGAAATGAATTGTGAAATGGAATTATTGAATGATTACTGAGTTGATTTTATCGCTGTTGTTGTTGCTGTTCTTACTGTTGATGAAATGGCAAAGCCTGAGAGGGGGGTGGATTAGTTGGTGAGTGATTCCCAGTTTGTGGCCTTGGATTGTGTTAATTATTTACAGGTTTGTTATCTAGTTCTTCTTGATCGATTGATTTCTTCTCTCAATAAATATGTATCGGATGCTTGTTCTGTACCGGGCTGTGAACAGGAGGCCAACAGGGTTCTCTTTGTTGGAGTTTGCATTCCTTTCTGCAGGGAGGCAGAAAGAAAACCAGGTGAGTTCAGATGGCAGCAAGAATCATGATGAGATTCACGAGAACCAGGTGACAGAGGATGGTGGCCCCTGAGGGGGTGACATCCTGAGGACCTGAGGATAGACAGGAGCAACTTTGAGAAAAACAGGGCTGGGCGGTGGCGTGGGGTGAAAGGGTAGACACAGGCAGAAGTGCACCCAGAGCAAACACCCTGAAATGGGCAAGAGTCTGGTGTGGTGATTGATCCCAGAGAGGCCACTATATGTGGGGAACAGGGGGCAAAATGTGTAAGAGTTGGGGGTTGGGGGCTGGGCAGAACCTATAGCACCTCACTGGTAACAGTAGAGATTTTGGGTTTTACTTTAATGTGTTGAGAGCTATTGGAGGGTTGTGACTTCCCCCAGGGATTGTGTAGCTGTAGTCCCCACTTCCTTCCAATCTCAAATGTCTTTTCAGTGAGGCCATTCCTGGTCACCCAACCCCTATTTACAGGGCTGGAGTGAGTCCGGCCTCTCAGCCCTCCTTTCCTGGTCTTAGAAATTTCAGTCTTTGATTTTGTTTTACTCTCTGATGAGAATTCAAGGTCTAGAAAGGTCTAGATTTAGAAAGGCCTGAAGTGCTTGGTCTAGAACGGTCTAGAAGGGTTGGCCCAGAGCAGACATACACTTGTATTTGTTGAGGGCAGACTGAAGAGTGACATGTTGAGAGTGCTGCTTTGACACAGTCCCTCTGGCTTCCCTGTGAGGCGGTTTGGGGGGACACAGAGAGTCTAGTGAGGAGTCTCACAATCGTTTAGGATGAAGGCAAGTGGGCCTTATTGCCTCTTGCCTGTAGGGTACACAGGACTTGCTAAAGACTGATGGGTGGCTTTGGAGTCAGATGACTCAATTCAGATCTCTTACTTGAGCAGCTGAGGCCAAGACTGAAGAGGCTGGGAGGAAGAGTCCAGGAGAGACAAACTCAGAATCTCCGAGCAGTATTGTCCATGGAAAAAAGTGCTGGTGAAAAGAAAGCACTTAAGCCCATGAGAAACTGCCAAGTTGCCAGATAGGTGTTGCTCAACCATCATGAAATTGTAGAAAGCATCAAAAATGTTGATCTAAGTAAATCTGGATAAATAAAACTGACATTTTGATTCCATTCAAGTACAAAGCATCTGAGGAAACTGTTAGCCAACATGCATAACGTTTTCATTGCCTTAAGATAAATCTCAATAAAACTGGAAATAAGATGATGTGAATGGTGATGAGGGAAGTCATCAACGAAGGAACATTCCTTCAATAAAGGAATCCTCCTTCCATAAAGGAATCTTTCCCCCTTTTGGTTACAGAGATAATGGCCAATAATCTTCACTAGGATTAAGTAAGAATTCTCTGCCAGAATGCTGCCTCAGGTGTTCGGGCCAGGCCTGTGGAGCTTTGTCCTGTTAGCCTCTTCAGCCCTCCTCCACACCCTGTGAAGCCCCCCTCCCCTCCCCTCCTCCCCTCCCCCTTCCCAATCTCCCTCCCCCAAGTTGTCATTCTGCTCCTGTTTCTGAGGGTGCAGTGCCTTTTAGCTGCTTGACTTTCACACACACACAGACGTGAACCATCTTTCCAGCGCAAGCTGTGCTGCAGCCCTAAAACGCAGGCACCACTCCAGGAGCAGGATGACACTGCCAAGCCCAGGAAGGCCTCTGGCTTTGTGGGGCTTTGTGGGAAATGGAGCCACAGCCCTGCAGCCGCTTCAGCTGTGCTCTCCTCACGGAGAAGTCATCAAGCAACAGTTTCCACCCAAAGATTCTCCTTCCCTCATGAAAATGACTCGTCGATGGCTCATATTTTCCCTCACAGGGCCGCGCTCTCGCAGTCCTGTCTCTGCGCCCCTGTGGTAACAGATCCACATGAAGCTTTCCTGTGAGAGACACCGCTGCAGACAAGCGCGGGCAGAGCTGGAGCCGGGCGGCGTGTCTGGAGCTCCTGGGTGTGCTTAGTATTCTGCGTGCGTGGAGGCTGCCAGGACCGAGCTGGGGCTTCCTCAACCACTGCTGCCAGCTCGCGGGGCGCCTGGTGCTGTCTGGAGGCTGCTTGCAGGTCTTGGCGGCAGCTGACGCATCAGCTGCTCTTGCAGGTGAACCCGAGTTTAGTTCCAGCTCTGCTCGCTTAGCTTGGGGCTGCTGCTCACCTCCTCCACCCCCATTTCTCTGTTCTTTGTCCCTGGGTAGCAGATTTGCTGGCAGTGTCTGTTTTGCTGTGGAAAACGACTGCTCCTTAGGAAGATGGAAGATGTGCTAGGCGTGGTGGCGCGCGCCAGTTGTCCAAGCACTGGGGGACAAGAGGCTTGGGATCGCTTGAGTTCATGGGTTCGAGACTACCCTGAGCAATATAGCAAGACCTGGTCTCGGAAAAGCAGCCGGGTGCTGTGGTGGGCGCCTGTAATCCCAGCTATCTGGGAGGCTGAGGCTGGGGATCACTTGAGTCCGTGGTACCCCGGGCAATATATCGAGACCTAGTCTCCAAAAAAAAAAAAAAAAGATGGAAGATGCCCCTGCTTGGCCTATGGGTTGAAGAGTTAGGCTTTGTTGCCTCCTCACCTATTTCTTTCCTTTTTCTTTTTATTTTTTTGAGACTAGGTCTCACTATTTTTGCCTGTGGAACCGCAGGCTCATGTTGCTCGGGTACCACGGACTCAAGCAATCCCCAGCCTCAGCTTCCCAGGTAGCTGGAATTACAGGTGCATGCCACCATGCCCAGCTATTTTTTTGGGAATAGGTCTCGGCTACGTGCCCATGGTGGGACTGGAACCGCAATCCCTGGCACAGCTGCAGCTTCCTAGGCTACTGCTTACAGGCATGCGCCACCATGACTGGCCTTCGTCACCTATTTCTTCCCAACCCCAACCACTTGATCCAGTTTCAGCATGGTAGTGGAGTTCAGGCATTGGAGTCAGTGGATCTAGGTCTAAGACTGACTTCTAAGCACTGATCTTTGGGACCCCTACCCACCCGAGCCTCAGCCTCCCATTCATGGGATGACAATGTTGAGGGATATTACCCCCTCCACCTCCCCCACAGCAATGATGTTCTGCCTGCACGGTTGCTCAGAGCAGATTCGGGGTTCTGTGTACCCTGACCATCCGAAACCATGACTCCAAGGGCTTTACCTGGGGGCAACCCCCACCTGTGAACACGGACAGTGGGAAATGGGCTCCCTCTCATCCTCACAGGTCCCTGAGGACACCTGTCTGCCCACACCGGCCCAGAATAAATGCTGCGAAAATGGAAATGTCAATTAAGTGGTTGCCATGGCAACATAGGCTCCTGTTTGCAGCCACACTTTCAGTGTTGTGATGGCTTTCTCCCCTCTGAGTAGATGGATTCAGCTGTGGTTGCCTCCTTCCCCAATCCTGTCACCCTTTCAAAACACATACTCGCAAGTACACACATACGCATTCACTATACAGACTAGTTTGCAAAGACTAACAGAGCCTGTGGCAGACCTTTAAAGAGCTGAGATGAAAGCAGAAGAATATGTTTAGAACAAGCATGTACATCTTTGTGTTCTTTTCGTGCCTTATGGGGACCATTTAGTAACAGATAGGGGATTTTTAACCTGAGACCAAAAAAACTCTACATTTATTCTCTTCTTACCTCAGATGGACTCTCCAAATTCTTGAGCAACGTATGCCCTTTATTAAGAGAAAATAATGCTCCAAACTCTTCCAGGAGCATCCAGTAACACCCGTGAGAAAATGCCTGCGTCATTGTGTGACCCCTGGGTGATTTCCACACTGTTCGTGCCTGTGTTTCATGCTGGCATCTAAGGAGCGAGTGTCTGGGTTGGAATCGATTTTTATTAGTCATGCAACTTTTGAGTAAGTCACTTAACTTGTCTGTTAGTCTCTGAATCGGCAAAGACAAGAAAGACTCGTCGCATAGGGCTAGTCTGTTAACGACACTCAATGTCACAGAAGACACTGCGGTACAGTCATTCCCAATAGACAAGTGCTCTTATTAATCCGCACTGGGCACTACAGGAAGTCTGCGGAGCGTCGTCCTGCAACCCGTCCTAGTTGTAGGATAGGCGCTGTAACTTCCCCGTTTGTCTTCGCTGCTTTTTGGAGCGCACCCGCCTTTGCCTTTCAAAGCAGGCCAGGCAGCAAGAGGCAGCTTCTCTCCCCTGTAGATAAACAGGATGATTTGCTACTGATATTTTTCTGTTTCGTTTTACTGTTGCCAAAACCTTTTGATGAGAAATACTGCCTATCACTGACTCAAATATTAGCCTGGAGCGCCCTGGGGAAAGAGGACTCGTTCTCCCATGACTGGGTGCCTGGAACAAAGACATGGTCCTCTGTTCTTAGTCACTGGGTGGAGGGGCGCTGCAGGGCTCCTGTCAAGCTTGGCATAGAGGGAAGCCAAGGAAGGAAGCTTTTGTTTTTGTTGTTGCTCTTTTAATCCACCTGTTCTTACTATCGCAGGCAGGTATCGCCAGTGGTTTCCTAGATCTACTTCCTGGGGAGCACGAGTGGGTAGTGAGAGTGAAGGCCTTGTTAATGACCTTTGCTAATTAATTGCTGTTCCTGCAGAACTGAGTAAGAGAGACACCATGCAAAGGTGTCTCTGTGGGTATTTCTGCTTTATAGCGACTTCAGAATTGTAGCACTTCCAGAAAAGAGGAACGTTTTGCTGAATAACAAATGAGCTGGGTAATATGTACAACCTTTGCGATAAATTTTTTTTTTTTTTACTGTTTGAAAAATGTCAGGGAGGGCAGTTTGCTCAGGGACAAACCGCTGTTTCCTAGGCTTAGAATAGTTGAAACAAGAAAGCTATGCTAGGAAACAGGACCCAGAGATTATTTTAACAGATGGTAGCCTTTAGCAATTTTTCTATCAAACAATTTATTCAGTGTGTTTCTAAACCACAGCACGTGCATTGCTTTATAAATAATTGGTTGAATGCATGCCTAAATAGTATCGTTAAGCTAAATGCAGTGTAGGTTTGACGATGTTTCAAAAATCTCTATGGAGGCACTCTACTTCTGTCTTTAGCTCCTTGGAGAGGGGTGGACATAGATTCCTTTCCAAGAAATTTGGGGCCACTGGACACCCCCTGCTTATCACCAGAATGGGAAACTCAGCCAGAGTCAGGGGTGGGCTCTTGCTCTGCCTTTGGATGGGGTTGAGGGAGCTGACAGGGAGCTGGGGGCCTGTATGGGCCTGGGGGTGTGGAGAGGCTACTTCCAGCTGGAAAATACTTGACAAGAGGAGCCAGGAGCTCCTATCTGAAGTTCAGCCTGGGCCATCTCAGCCATGAGCACAGCTCTGCTACTCCCTGAAGGACTGGTTCCCATGGTGGGGAATCCTCCGGGTGTTTGGGCCCCACACCCCCAGAATGCTGTGGCTAAGCTATGTTCAAAAATTAAGGAGGGGGGGTCCCAGTGGGGTAGATGCCCCCACTTTGGAGATTTACTTCTCCTGCCACCATCATGTCTTTGCAAAAGAAGAGGGAGCCACTGTCCTCTCCCTGACTCTGGTCCCTGGGTTTATACTGCTATAAAAACAAACTAAAAAATGATTTAAATTTAAAAAGAGCTACTTCAAGATGATTCCACAAAAAAAAAACTCACTTTTAAGATACTTTTGCATAAGCCAGGGAATCCTTAGGCAGGGAGTTAGGAGAAGGGATGATAGGAGAAGATTCAACTTTATCCAGAACCTTCTGTTCCTTAAGGCAAAGCATCTGACTACTGCAATTAAAAAAATTAAGTTTAAAATTAGTTAGGAATTTTAAAATTTTATAATTAAAAATCCCTACGGTGGGAGAGCACCAGAGAATCTTGCTACCTGGCTGAATAGGGAGTGGGTGGGGCTGGGAAGTAGATATGCTGGGGGGGAGGGGGAAATACCATTCAATAAATTATCCTGTCACTAATGATTACACAAAAATTACTTTATGCCCCATCTTCTACCATCCTCTCCAATGAAATAAGATGTGGTCTATATACACAATGGAATATTACTCATCAATTAAAAACGACAAATTGGACAATTTTATAACATGGATAGACTTAGAAGAAATTGTATTAGCAGAAACAACCCAAAAAGAAAAAAACAGAAGCCAAATGGTTTCACGACTATATGGGATATGGAAAAGATAAACAAAAATCCATGAAGAAAAGTCAAAACAAACCAACAACCAAATTGAAGTACACAACTGGGGGGGGGAACTGACGGTCAGGGAGGGGGGGTGAACCCCAGAGATCACAGAGATGTGAAATTTATATACAAATAAATTATTTTAAAATAATAAATAAAAAGGAGCTATCAAAAAAAAAAAAAAAGAAATCATGAGTGATGTAGTTCATAGCAGTGCTGCTGGTTCCATAAACTGGTTCCACTGTCTGCAATGCAAATCGCTGGAGGATCCCTGGTCTACCTGGTGAAGGGTGGACCCACGTGCCCTTGGGGAGATTCTAGGTCCTCAGGGGCCCTGAGCTGTGGTGTTGTCTGGGAGCTGGGCACAGGTGCAGGCTGAGCCTCACTGCACTGGAGGCTGCATTGTAACAACATCCCGAGGACTCACAGGCACAGCGAGGTTTGAGAAGCTCTGTGTGGGGAGGAGCTGGAGTGCTGTTTGGAATGCCTTGGGAAAGTCCCTTGTGGGGGAGCAGGGTCCAGCCCCCTGCTGTGAGCAGATTGTGGTTCTTTCTAACTCTAGCACTGAGTCTCCCTGTAAGACAAGCTCACCTGCTGGGCAACAACACGCTCACCTGGAAGGAACCCTGAGGTCTACTCATTACTCAGGCCTCTGCTCTAATTTCACGGTTTCTGCCCGAGGTTGTGTAATCCTGGGCTCGCAAGACTCAAGCCTGGTATAAGTCACCAGGTTGATGAATTTCCAGCTCCAGTGATGCCGTCATTGCGGGTGACACTCTCCTCTCATTAGTAAGGTCATGTTGTCTAAACTGTTGCCTCAGAAACTTGGAGGGAGGAGGAGGTGACCTCACAGATGGTCTTGGTCATGGCGTCTTGGCCACTTCTCCAAATTTTCCAATGTCCCAGGCAGGTCCAGAGTAATGTAGCAGTCACTCGGGGAGGGAGGCAGGGACATCAGGATCAGCACTTTTCCTTTTCCAAACAAATATTCTGGGTTTCACCCTTTGCAAGGGCTTTTCTACACAGAGGTATTTTCTTTCTTCCCAGTCTCACTACAGTCTTACAGGGGGAAGGATTGTTGTTATTCCCACCTAACAGAAGGTGAAAGAGTCAGAGAGGGAGAGCAACTTTCTCAAGGGCACATAGGAAACTAACTAACAGCAGAGTGAGGAGCTGCCGTAATCCAAAGCTGTCTTCTGTCCTTTGGGACTGTAGACAAGGACCTTGAAAGACAGAATTCCCAAGGTGGAGGAGTCTTTTGTCTTTCCTGCAGGTGAGGAAGGAAAGCTAGAATGTTCTTTGGGCTACTAGGCTTCTTCCAGTTGAGATTCAGGCACCTTCAGTGGCACACATTGCTCCTCACTTTCTCCCCATAAGTGACTGGGTCCCTAAAACATATCTCATCTGTTCCAGGACCTTCTTGGAAGGCCAGGAGCTGAGGCAGGACACTGGCTCACTGGGGATGGAGACAAGTACCTGTGACCAGGAGGTCCTCCCAGACGGGCTCCCACTGTGGCCCCCAGACTGTGAAGAGCTGCTCCTTTGTTCCTGGACCTCTAGAATCTGGGTTCAAGTCCACAGTGCTTTTATCCTTTCCCCAACAAAGAGAAAAGCCCCAAATGTGTCTTACTACTATGTGGGTATAAGAGGAATCTATCTATCTATCTATCTATCTATCTATCTATCTATCTATCTATCTATCTATCTATCTATCTATCTATCTATCTATCTATCTATCTATCTATCTATCTATCTATCTATCCATCCATCCATCCATCATCTATCTATCTATCTATCTATCTATCTATCTATCTATCTATCTATCTATCTATCTATCTATCTATCTATCCATCCTATCTATCTGGACTAGGTCTTGCTATGTTGCCTGGGATAGTCCTGATCCCGTGGACTCAAGCAATCCCCAACTCAGCCTCCCAGATGCTGGGATTACAGACACCACCACCATGTTCGGCTGGTTTTCCAAGATCAGGTCTTGCTGTGTTGCCCAGGGTAGTCTCGAACCTGTGAATTCAAGCGAACCCAGATCTCTTGCCTCCCAGTGCTTGGACTAAAGGCGTGTACTACCACGCCTGGCTTATGATGAATATATTAATGTTATCTGCTGAAATATTTTCTTTGCCCTGACAGGCTTTTTCTCCCTTCTAATATTAACCGACCTTGAAACGTTTTCCCGGGTCCCTAAAAGCTCTGTAGGCCTGGGCACCATGCCTGCTGTACCTCCTGATAGCTGGCCTGTGCTCACTGGACTTGCAGTCGCCCTGAGTGCGTTGTTTGACTTTCCTGAACCTTAGCATCCTCATCTGTATAGTGGGTGCAGCAACCACGTCTGCTTTTGAGTGTCAGACGCAGAGGGAGCCCCGTGGCTCCCGGGTCTGGTCAGTGCTCAATGGGCAGTGTAGCCACTACTGCCCTTTGCTGAGGGGGTGCCATGCCTCCCCAGGGAGTGGGCTGCTTCTTGAATGGCCACTGCAGGCAAGAGCCTATGCAGTCAGCCCTGCTCCTGCATCACAAGCATGGGGGGCAGGAGAGACTGGGTCCCACCCCAGGCTTGCACCCCAGCCCAGAGCTATTGGTCCCGGGTTGTCTCTCCTGGGGCATTACCCTCAAGCACACAGTAACAACCAGATTCCCTCAGCAAGGTGTAGTCCTCCCTCCTGCTGCCCACGTTGCCTCCCTGGCCTTTCCCCCATTGCCTCCCTGGCCTCATCCGTACATGGGCAGCCACATGCAGGCCCAGTGAGGGCCTGGCCTATAAAGACGTCATGCTCTGGACCCAGTCTGGGCTCTAGCACTGAGCTACTGGGCAGGTTGCTTCACGTTGGCCTCCCTTCCTGGGAAAGGGATGTGACCTGGGCAAGGGCCAATTACAACGGTGACTCGAGATCACACAGGCACAGCCCTTGCTCAGCGACAGCACAGCCTTCATTGTGAGGAGGAAGGCCACAACAAGGAGGAGGAGGAGGAGAGACACAGACTCCTCTGAAAAGGTCCGGAGTGGTTGGATAGCCTGGATAGTGGTTGGATAGTCTCTGCCCAACTATTTACCAGTGATGTGATGCTGAGCAAGTATTTCACCTTTTTATGCCTCAGTTCCTTTGCCTGAAAAAATGAGATAATCCTAGAACTTATATCAAGGTGGAATAAATAAGTTAATACCTCTTGAATGCTCACATACCTGGCATGCAGTGGGTGCAGTATAGATACTAAGTATTTTCTTCCCTTGACACACAAATCACAGATGGAAGCTTCTAGAACTTACGTAAGTTTCAGGAATGCGAATTCCTAGTTCTTAACTTTCTGTCGCACTAAGTTAATACACTGAGAATGCTTACATACCTGGTATGCAGTGGGTGTGGAGTAAGTATGAGGTATTGTTTTCCCTTGGTACACAGGTCACAGATGGAAAGCTTCTAGAACTTACATAAGTTTCAGAAATGGAAATTCTCAGTTCTTAACTTTCTGTCATGTGTGAGAGACCTACCCCGTCCTCTGGAAGGTCTGTAGCTCAGGAAGCAGAGGTGAGTTTCTCACCATTTGTGGCCTCATGACTGCTAAGACCTAAGCTGATGATGTCTTCTCAGCCTCAGAAGATGGCCGCATTACCAGGGAGGACATAGCCCTGAACACCCTCACTGTGTGTGGCACAGGCGGCATGAGGCTATGAGGAGAGCTGAGCTCCAGGAATTTGAGTGAAGGGGGAAGGAGGGGAGGGGACCACAGGTGTCCGACGTGTCAGCTCCGGATGTATGGAAACAGCCCTGCGCGGAACTGGTGAGTAGCCTGGTAGATAGTCAGAGCCCTTGATTCCAGCCTCAGCTCTTGCCTTGTCTTCATTGTGGGCAGCACCGTTGGGCTTATAGATGGCTGCATACCCGGCCCAGGGGAAAATCCTGGCTTCCAAGGGCACCAAGGTGAGACCCTGAGCCACAGGCTGTTCACAGTTCTGTTTCCTTTTAGCTTTTCTCTTGTGTCTGATGTGAACCCTGAGGGAGAGGCTGTGCAGACTGCGCTTTCTCTGTGGTGCTTTCCTGAGGAGACTTTTGTTACCCCAAGTTCTCATTGGCTGCTGGTGTAAAATATTAATACCTAACCCAGTGTGTGAGCTCTGGAGCCAGCCTGGTGCAGGGTCTGGTTTCACAGGCTGGAGGTGGCAGCTTCAGGCAGGAGCTGTAGGGCCCTGGGGCCCTGTGGCAAAGGCCCACAACCCCTCACGCCCACTCGGCAGCGCGTTCTGGGGATCTGCAGTGCAGGAGCGTGACGGCCGTGAGAGGTATGTTGTACCCTGGTGACAGAGTGTGATAAAGAATCTGACTTCTGCAATCTGAACTCTGCTAGCTGTCTCTGTGACAGTCAGTGGAACAAACTGGTTGTTTCCTTTCTAAGGACCAAATCAAAACACACACACACACACACACACTGTTTTCTCCTGTACGGAGGCTTCTTAACATGGAATCTGTGAGCCTCCCTATAGAAATTGAATGCAAAATAATTGCAGGTTGTTTTTCCTACCTGGGGAGAGGATTTTTATGTTTTATTAGATTCTCAAAGGAGTCCGTGACTCCTACCCCAAATTAATAATGGTGAGCTAGCCATTCCACTTCTAGGAATGCCTACGACTATTTGTGAATGAGAACAAAGATCCAGGGACAAGGAAGCGTTGTCTGTGGGTGCAAAAGACCAGAAACGATTCAGTCACCTGTCTTTGGAGACTCGTGAACGCTGGGGTCTATTCATTATTTGAAAGATACACAGTTAGGAATGATGGGGTGGGGCGGTATCTGAGTGATGTGGAGGGCTCTTCAAGTTGCTGTGTAAGGAAAGTGAAATGTAGAACGGGATGTGTGCTGTGCCAGCATTTGGGCGAATGGGCATTTCTGAGTATGAGCTCATATATGGAGACTTTCCCTGGGAAGGACCCACCAACCACTGACCCTGATGACTGTTTCAGAAGAGGTAGATGGGAGCCGGGCACGGTAGCTCGTGCCTGTAAGCTTCAGCCTATGAAGTGGCCGGGGCTAGGGATTGTGGTTCGAGTCCCGCCGGGGGCCCGTAGTGAGATCTAGTTCCAAAAAAATAGCTGGGTGTGGTGGCGCAAACCTGTGTCCCAGCTATCTGGGAAGCTGAGGCTGGGGGTCGCTTGAGTCCGTGGTATCCCGGAGCCTGCGGTTCCACGGACAAAAATAGCGAGACCTAGTCTCAAAAAAAAAAAAAAAAAAAGAAAAGAAGAGGTAGATGGGGAAACAGAGGTGGGGATGAGGGGGTGATGACCATCATTTATGCTGTTTGAACTTGTCTGATGGTAACATGCTGGCTTGGTCTCCAAAAGAGGCCTCATAAGGGGCGGGTCTGAGGCTGAACTGGGGGCAGCTAATTTGGGTGGGCAGCTGCCTCTTCTCTAAATTAAGAAGGTGGCTAAGGACAAAGCCTGACTCACAGCTGGCCTCGAAGCAGCCTCGGGAGTTAAGTGGAGTGGCGTCCTCTTGCCGGTATTTAACAGCCTGCCGCGTGCAAGCTCGTATCCTGGTAATCACAGTATCCGGAGCTTTCATGGACAGAGCTCAAAGTTGCCTGGCAAACCCCATTCAGACTCCTCGGAGGTCTTTGAGGCTGGGGTGGAGGGGGGTGAGCACCTTTGTTCAGCCTCACTTGGGGGAAATCCCCCAGGAGTCACCCCCATGGCCGAGCAGCCTGGGATTGCCCACGTCCGGCGCCCAGCAGCAGCCAAGGCTCCAGGCAGGCCAGACTATGGGACATTGTGCAGGGGACCACAATCCTCAGCGTGAAGAGCCCTGTTGACAGGGCCAGACCCTGGCCGGCTCTCACAGGCTGGACTCCCACTGCAGTGATAGAGCAGTGAGTAGGCTTCAGATGCAGGTTAGTTATTTGCCTGGGGCCAAGTAGGGGACTGGTCAAATGTGTTGGGGGGTGGGGCTGGCCTCACCATCTGCTTCATTCTCTCCTGCCTCCATAGTGATGGGGCAGAGCAGCACTTGGCTGCTTTGCAAATGTGTTCCCTCGGCCAGGTTTCCAGGAAGTGGCTGGCCCATCTCCTGCTGGGTGGGATGAGCTGTCCATCGACACTCTGCTCACCCACTGGACTCACAGCCTCAGGCATCTCCACCCCTGCCTTACTGCACCCACAGAGACGCATTGTGCATCCACAATATTCACCACATCCGGTTCGCACAGAGCCAAGGGATTTCTTAAGAGGCGAGATAAAAGTAGGACAGTTCCCAGGTGAGTCTGGATGGCCAGCCTCCTTCCCTGGAAGTCTGCCACCAAAGGACATGGCCTCCCCTGGGGGGGGGGGGGGGGGGAAACTGCCCTTCAGTGTCAAGGATCATACATTTATTTTTTATTTTCATTATCACAGAAAAATTATAAGAATTCCCAGAAACTGTCCACCTAGATCCCAAAAGGGTAAATATTTGACATTTGTCTTATCTTTTTCTCTCCTTCTGAACGTGAACTTGCAGGCTTGAACTTTGCACTCAGGTCTTCAGTGTGTATTACCTAAAATCCAAAAGTTCTCTGTATGATCGCCAATCATAAGAAGCACGTTAGTGCTGAGACAGTGCAGCTAGCTAATGTACAGGCGCCACTGGTTCTTTGACAGTCATCCCTATAATGTCCCTACAATGCCCTATGCGATGTGGCTCAGGTGTTCCATTCAGTGTTCATGTTGTATGAGTCTCCTGCCACCTGGAACAGCTCCTGACTTCTCTATATCATGTGATACTGACATTTAGGAAGCTGACAGGTCAGTTATTTTGGAGAATGAAGGCTTCTCCAGCAGTACCTACACATGACAGAGCCCTCATACAGGCTGCCATGGTTGAGTGCCTACTGTGTGCCAGGCTGGGCTCTTCCCACACATTCTCATTCGTCTCTGACAATCCCTTGAAGGACACGTGATGTCATTATTTTTGTTTAGCTCAGGGTAAGCTCATGCTCTAAACAACTGGGCCATTTTGCCCTGGGGTATTTTCTTGGTGTTTTATTTGCAAGGATTTCTTTCCACTTCTGCAACTCTGAGGTCAGCAGTTGTGGTCAAGGTTCCCAGCACCTCACCCAACCCCCAAACCCTTGGTCTGATGGAGATAAGATGCTGACCCTTGTTCTTTCCCTAGGCTTATAAGAAACCAGGGCCCAAGCCTTGGAGAGACTGTAAGGAAATGTATGCAGAGCATTAGGGGGTGAAAGTTCACCTTTGAGTCTAAAAACTCCTTCCTGATTTGTCCTTGTTACGGGCTGGGGCAGGCTATGGACTAAGGAACCCTCCCTGGTCTGGCTATGCGGGTGGCTGTACTGAAACTTGGTCACCTGGCTTCCCAGAGCTACAGCCTGAGGTGGAACATTCTCTCATAGGATCTGTTCACCTCCTCCAGGAAGGCCTCCTGGCTTGAGGTGCAATAGACCCAGATAGCTCCTACCTCTTTTATTCTACCCCATCCCTACTTCTGCTACTTCCAGAATATCTCTCCTGACCCATTGCACAAAAAGATGTTTGATTGAAGACTGAATGAGTGAATGGGTGCAGGATGCCTTGGGGCCTACCTTTCCCTTGTTGCCCTGACCTTTATGTTTAACCTTTAACCTTTTTGCTCTTGCCAGCTTTTCCATGGCCTGCAGTGGGCCAGTAGGTCTTATCTGCACTGCTTTTGAAAAAACAATCTTCTGTCCATTTCTGCCCTGGTGGCATGTTTGGGGAGCAAGAAGGAAGCCTGTGTGGCTGGAGCTGAACTGAGCTGAGCTGAGGGGGGTATTCAGGGTCATTCCTGAGGGACTTTGTTGACCACAGTAAAGAGTTTACATTCTAGGCCAGGCACAGTGGTGCATGCCTGGAAGCGACAGCCTATGGAGCATGGCTGGGACTGGGGATCGTGGTTCTAATTCCACCCAGGGCAACATAGCGAGACCTAGTTCCAAAAAAATAGCTGGGCATGGTGGCACGCGCCTATAATTCCAGCTATCAGCCGGGCATGGTGGCTCATACCTGTAAGCTTCAGCCTATGAAGCAGCTGGGGCTAGGGATCTCGGTTCAAGTCCCGCCTGGGGCCTGTAGCAAGACCTAGTTCCAAAGAATAGCTGGGCATGGTGGCACGCGCCTGTAATCCCAGCTACCTGGGAAGCTGAGGCTGGAGATTGCTTGAGTCCATGGTACCCCAGGCAATGTAAGCCTGCAGTTCCACAGGCAAAAATAGCAGACCTAGTCTCAAAAAAAAAAATATATATATATATGTATATGTATATACATATATATGTATGTATATATATATATATATATATATATATATATATATATATATATATATATATATATATATAATCCCAGCTATCTGGGAAGCTGAGGCTGGGGATTGCTTGAGTCTGTGGTACCAAGGGCAATGTAAGCCTGCGGTTCCACGGGCAAAATTAGGTAGACCTAGTCTCAAAATAAAAAATAAATAAAAATAAAAACTAGCCAAGTATGGTGGCATGTGCCTTAATCCCAGCTACCTGGGAGGCTGAGAAGAGGGATCACTTGAGTCAGTGGGACACATAGCGAGACCTAGTCTCAAAAAAAAAGAAAAGAGTTTAGATTCTGCTATAAGTGTCATAGGCAGACACTGGGCTTTTAAAGTCAGGGCTCCTTTACACTTAAAACCTTTCTGGCTGTTGTGCTGGATCAGTAGGAAGCCTCCAGGTCACACCCTCTTGCCTGTGCCCATCCTGCTCTCCCTCTCCCCCCATGGCCCCAGGGTGCAGTGACTGACCCAAGTCTCCTGGTCTGTTCTCAAGCCCCTCTTCCACCCAACCTGACCCTCATGCGCTCTGGGGTGCTCCCCTCCTAGGGGCCACCTTGCAGCCTCTGGCCCCCCCAAATGCCCTTCCCAAGAGACCAAGAGTAGGTTGACACAGGCTGACCTGGGGTCAAATCCTGCCCTGGCTGCTCCCTAGAAGAGTGATCTTCGAAGCCTCGGTTTCCTCCTCTGGAAAGTGGAGGCACCCTTAGCACCTGCCCCATGTGAGGATTTATTTTTATTTTATTTATTTATTTATTAAAAAAAATTTTTTTTTTGAGACCAGGTCTCACTATGTTGCCTGGGGTAGTCTCGAACCTGGGAACTCAAGAGATCCCTGGCCTCTTGCCTCCCAGCGCTTGGATTACAGGTGCATGCCACCACACCCAGCTGCTCCATGTGAGGATTAACAGAAAACACTGGGCTGTGTCTGCAGCCGGCACGAGGCTCACGGGGGCAGCGTCTGTGCCTCACCCCATCTTGGCCAGGAGCTGCTGGAGGAAGGGGTCCCCTTCCTGCCAGTCGAATCCTCGGTTCTTTGCGAGGGCCTCATGGGTTCTTCTCCTAGTTTTTCTCCACTTGGGAACTGCTCCAGCAGCTGGCCTGGCCTGCTGGCAGAGAGCAGGCGACGGGGCTGAAACCGAGGGGGCGAGTTTAGATGCAGATTTACAGCGCCTTTACGAGCTTGGCAGCGCAGCTCCAGTGGGTGTTACGGGCAGGCATGGCGTGGCCATGGATTGTGCTGCATATGTGGCCTCAACTGGAGTGGCGAGTCCTGCCGTGTCCCCATTAGGCTCCCAAGTGGCGTGTGCTGGACCTGGCGTTCTAAGACCTGCCTGTGTGACCTGGACGAGGGTCATTAACAGAGACCCTGCTCCCTTGGGTTGTGGCAGAGGACAGGCAACAGCAGCCGTCAGGAGGAGCTTTGTGCGCTGTGCTGGGGACCTTACGGGGAGATGGTGATGAGGGTGATATCGGGGCTAGAATCAGAGACTCAGGCCCAGTTCTGTGGGAACTGAAGCTGCCTAACCTCCTTGGGCCTCCGCTGTGTTACCTGTGCGATGCGGATAAGTGCAGCATCGGGCATGTTGTGAGAATTACACCTGATGCTCGGGATGGAATGGCGTCTCCCACAAATCCAAGTGCACGCGGGACCTGGGAATGTGACTTGATTTAGCTCAGAGCGCAAAAGGAACTCGCCCTGGATTAGAAAGAACCCTAGTCCAGGCTGGGCATGGTGGCGCGTGCCTGTAGGTGGCAGCCTAGGAAGCCACGGCCGGGTCCAGGGATCGCGGTTCGAATCCCACCAGGGGCACGTAGAGAGACCTAGTCTCCTCAAAAATAGCTGGGCGTGATGGTGCACGCCTGTCATCCCAGCTACCTGGGAAGCTGAGGCTGGGGATTGTTTGAGTCCGTGGTACCCTGGGCAACATGAGCCTGTGGTTCCACGGGCAAAAATAGCGAGAGCTAGTCTCAAAAAAGAAAGAAAGAAAGAAAGAGAGAGAAAGAGAGAGAGAGAGAGAGAGAGAGAGAGAGAGAGAGAGA